>JAFVLL020007122.1:0-14351 GCA_021397915.2 Tor tambroides | reverse complement strand
TTTCATCCGAGACTGCATATGGACACTCGGTCAACGACCAAGGCAATGCAAGTATCGTACATTTAACTAAACGAAACAGAGGTTTAGTATAAGCTCTAGACCCCGTTATAACGGCACTGATGGTTTTACTCAGGTGGTTAACTGACTATTTTTATAGCTTCATTCTCTGTTTTCCTGATGGTTTCATCCATCAACTCTCATTTGCCCTTTCCCCATGTAAGAGTGATTGTGTGTTTGTTTGTTAGACCAGTTTGTGTTAGTGTTTAGTTAATAAAACTCTTGTGCACAAATTACATGAGTTTCTGATTCTGCCTTGCAAATTAATGTCCCTTTACGATTTCTGATCCTTACTACATGCTGTAATTCATTAATACTTAGGAAAGTATTTTCTGTGGCCACGAAAATATCCTTTGTTAGAGTTGATATGAACTTTCACTGAATGTTCGCTGGACGAACAGATTAGATGATGGCAACTTAATTCTGCTACAGTTACTACTGGTGGCTGATATAAATAATTGTAATTAATCCTAATTAATTGTAATTACTTATATACATTTCCCTTTTGAGCTAATTTGCTACATAGTTATGTGAAAATAAGTGTATAAATGGAACAGTTCATTGTTGGAGCTGAGCTGATCTGAATGAGAGAGAGAGAGATGCAGAGTAGAGCGTGTGCAGAGCAGGGCGACGCGAGGAACAGGATTAAGAACCGCTGCTTTAGAACATTGATTTTGAAACTTGTGAATCCATTAGAATCGTTAGAAGACAGAATCGTGATTCATACAGTATATGAATAGATTTTTATGTGCACCCCTAGTTTTCTCTTCCTCTTCTCTAGCAGTGCAGCATGGCCTCGCCCCCTTCATTGCATGTTCCCAGGGGGCGGGGTTTATCTGGGTTTATGATGTCACTAACCCGGAATTATTTTGTTGTTGTCTCTTACCAGCCATTTGCTGTAGGTGATGCTATGCTAATTCTGTAAAATACAATTTCTCCCTTTGCACTGAACTTTGAGCTTCGTAACTTTGAAGATATTGTTTATGCTCACACAGCTACATTACACACTAACAAAAGTTAAAAAGGTGAAATTGTATTATATGACCCCTTTAATGTCTCTCTTGTAAACATTTATATTTTTCTTAATTGACATGTGGTCACCCTCCAAAATTAGGATTTTCTTGGTAATCTGAATGACAAATAAATATAAAAATGTAAAAAAAAAAAATTAAAAAAAATCCAAAATTTCAAACAATACCAGTGAAAAGAGGAACTAAAATGCTGCTCATATATGTGAGAACTATCACATAGTTTTAATTAAACTATAGTATCTAGTAACGCTTGTGTCGGTAACAGGGTTGACAAAAATACCAAAACATGAGGTAGAAAAATAGTCATAAAAAAATAGATTACATAGCCTGAGATGGCACAATAAACTTTCTTGTAATTTTAAGGTGTCTTGGATATTTAAACAATGTTAACTTATTTTATTTTTTCATTTTTCCAAGTGAAAAAGGCACCGATTTCATGGAATGACCCATATATAACTCTGGGCTTACAGAAAATTACGAGTTTTCCACTCGTAATTACAACTTTGTGGTGGTGTTCATGTGTGTTCAGCTCATAAATACCATCTATCTGAAATGACTTGAACTCACCATTGCCAGATTGACCTGCTTATGTCCTGTTGGCCCCAGTCATGCCCTGCTCTACTGTGTCCAACACTGCTGTGTGTAGCCCTGTCTTGTCTTGCGTTGTCTCGTCTGGCTGGAGTGTTTTTCCCATTTGGGATAGTTTTTGTTTTATTTTTGTTTTATTTTTACTTAAACCATTGCACTTTGCATTTGAGTTGTTACAATTCTTTACTCAATACCTAACAGTTCTGATACGTACCAGTCAGACACATTCTGTGTCATCTTTCTGTGCCTTCAACCACTGCTGGTAGACAATATCACTTTGAGGAAGATGAAATTCAATGATAAATTATGCCTTGCAGAAATCTGTATATATACATTGCTTAAATATAAAAGTGAAATAAAATTATTATACCAGCTAAATAGCCATGTTTTCCTTCTTAATAACAGTGTATTTTTGGACTCTCAAAAATTGACATTATTATTTTATGAGAATACATGAATACTTGAGTAACAGATATCAACAGTTTGGAAAATAAAATACTAGTTTCAACTTTATTTGTTCTTCAGACATTCCTCTTTAAAAGAAAAAAAAAAAGTATCAGCTGACCCACACTTGGTTTTTGACCACTGAAAATGTGTGCCATGTAACAGTTTACTCATGGAGCCACACTGAGATACCCATATCTCTGAAAATTATCATTTTGATACAAAATAGTGGATTACTCAGTAAATATCCATTTATGGATATTTTGGCTTTCTCATTCATCACACTCAGAAACAGTATGAAACCTGTCACTGGGGCAGCACCTTTTCAAAAGGTAAACCTTTGTACCTAAACTGTCCATGCTGGTATCGCAGGGCTTCTCAACTGTGGCCCTCGAGGTCCACTTTCCTGCTCCATCTCCAATCAAACACAGCTGAAAAAGCTGATGACTTCAGGATCACTAGAAAGCTACAGGCAGGTATGTTTGATTAGGGTTGGAGCTAAACTCTGCAGGACAATGGACCTCAAGGGCCACAGTTGAGAACCCGTGCTTTAAAGTTAGGTACATGTTAGCAGTGTTGGGGAAAGTTACTTTTAAAAGTAATGCATTACAATATTGCGTTACTCCCTAAAAAAGTAACTAATTACGTTACTTAGTTACTTTTTATGGAAAGTAATGCGTTATATTACTTTTGCGTTACTTTTTAAATATGAGCAGGGCTTGATTGTTTTTAACATAAGAAGTTCTAATTATAGCAAATGTAAAAGCCCTTTCACACCAAAAAGTGTAATGAATAAACCTCAGGCTGAAGAAAAAGTAAATTCACGTCTGTAAAGTAGAACGCAGGAGAAGAAGGTTCAACACTCTTCAGCAATAAAAAAAAAAATGAAGCACGATTGTTAGTTTATCTAAAGTCATTTTTGCTTATTAGTATGGTTGAACTGGATCATCAAAGGTCAGCAGCAAAGACATTGGTTAATAAAATGGGAATAGATACATTTGTGTTGTTTAACATATTTAATTATTGCAGGTTTGCGTCATATTCTGAGTTTGCATTTCACTGTTTTAATTCATTTTGATGAATACTAAATCTGTTTTTTGCGAGTGGGAGGAATTAATGCACATTCACATTTAGTCTAGAACTACAGTAACAGCATGTTCACTAGTGATGCGCAGATGGCGGTTGTATTATATTATACTGTTTCAGCTATTAAAATTTGTTCAGTTTTGTATGTAATTAATGGCAAAGTGATTAGATTTCGTTTCGTTTTTTTTTTTTATTAAGTTAATTTAGAAAAACGTTTGGAGCATTTTTTTGTTCGTTAATTAAGTTTTTTTTTTTCTTTCTTAAAGTAGGCTAACGACCAAGCGGCCAGCGGCAGACCGGCAGGCTGATCATGATGTCTGATCAATTTAGCCTTCTCAAATCATCACAACTTGCCTAAAATCAAATCTAGATATACTAAAACAGTTCAAGCATATAACAATGTTTAAACGTTAAACCTAGATAAATGTGCGCTGCATCCAGTAGTTTGTGCGGAGAGTGGAAGTTAAAGCGCAGGACATGGAGGCACCAGTGCAATCAATTGCATTTTTTTCAGTGGAAACAACTTACGCCGTAATTTTTGCTCATAAAGGTGAGAGTAATACATCATTCGGAACTGTAAATGGTCTACTTTTATTTGTGTGCACTCACAATATCAACAAAACTTTTTATAAAATATACAGTATAAAATTATTTTATAAAATAAAGAAAACAATGATGCATCACGTCTTGAACAGGAGTTCACAAAAATGAACCGAAAGTCAGCGAATACATGCCCCACAGACATGATAAATATATCTATAGAAAGCTTTAAATTACTACTTAACGAAATAAATCAAATTGAAAACAAAAACTCTTTCATTATAATCCGTGAAGATGCACTTCTCTCTAAAGGCGCGTCTAATGAGGAGATGGCGAGTCAGGATCATCATCTTCATCTTTCCGACACTGACACAGAAAACACTAGTTTATTAATAAATAATTCAAATATCTCCTTACTATTTCCCCCAGATATACATATCTATGGGTATAAACACAAGTATTGACTTGACTAGAGCGACCGTGATCAGCTCCGGTGGCCGCGTCGGAGCCGTAATGCGCGGCAGATGTGATGCGTAGATCAGCTCTCATATCACTGAATCTGCTGTTAAAAATGAACCATCCATTCATCACATCATCATGCAAAACTAAGAATTAGGCTAATTAGAATCATTGTAATGTGACGATCGGGTGCGGGTTGGGTCGGTTGTCTAAATCAGAGAAAAATATAGGCCTAGGTGCGGGTGGGTGGCGGGCGGATAATTTATTTGAAGCAGCGGATTCGGGTGACGTTTGAGCTCATCCGCGCATCTCTAATGTTCACACAGCGCAAAAAAAAGTAACTGGCGTTACTTTTTTGAAAAAGTAACTCAGATATTTTCTTGTAAATTAAAAAAGTAATGCGTTACGTTACTAGTTACTTGAAAAAAGTAATATTATTACGTAACGCGCGTTACTTGTAACGCGTTACCCCCAACACTGCATGTTAGTACCTAAAGCAGGAGTGCCCAGTCCTGTTCCTAGTGATCTACCTACCTGCAGAGTTCAGTTCCAATCCTGCTTCAACACACCTGTCTGTATTTATCAAGTGCTTCTAAAGATCTTAATTAGCTGATTCAGTTGTGTTTGATCAGGGATGGAGCAGAACTTTGCAGGAACGTAAATCTCCAGGAACAGGATTGGGCACCCTTGACCTAAAGTGTATATTAGTACCAAAAATGTGCAAAGGTGTACCTTTTTGTAAAGGTACTACCCCAGTGACAGCTTTTGTACCTTTTTTCTGAGAGTGATTTATTTACTTTCATCGACCAAAAAAAATCTAAATCTAATTTTTACCCCTGGAGCTCTAGTTGAGTTGACACAGAATGACCCAAATCTCCTGACAGTTCTGTTGTAAGTGGTTTCATTGTTGTCTGCATTAAATCTGAGGATGATTCAGTGGCCTATGTAACACTTGTATTCGTCAAGAAATTACTCCTATTTAAATACTTTGGCTGAGCATACTCACCTTTTCATCAAATTTCCACCAGAATTTTTTTTTTTTTTTTAGTTTTGGCATCATCTGGATTTAAATAAGCAAATATTTAAGATTTTAGGATTGGTTCATTATTGCACTGATTAATATGTTTCTCACATGTTATGTTTTGCAACATTCCTTTTAACTGATGCAGTTTGTGGCTTTTTATTTTTTAAACAACCATGTTGGAAGATGTACCCATATCCATATTCCAGGAAGACAACCCTTTTTTTTCAGTGCATTAGTTTGAACATAAAATGTTAATCAGTAGAAAGGTCTCTTTAATTATTGTAACTGCGACTTTAATTGGCTACCGTCTGTAAATCGTAAGTATCTTATGGACTGTTCCATAGGTGCAATAATTGTTTATAGTTCCTTGAACAAGCATAAAAAACATTGATTAAGCCCTTTCCAATAAATATCTGTAAAGTTTACTTTAAATTAAAACAAACAAACTAACAAACAAAAAACTTCTCTCTGAGACAGAGAAAAAGGACATTTCTTTCTGACAGGCTGCTGAGTGTATATACAGTGGCAAGAAAAAAAGTATGTGATCCCCTTGGAATGAACTTGTTTTCTCCAGTAATTTGCCATAAAATGTGATCTGATCCTCATCTAAGTCACGACAACAGACAAATACAGTGTGTTTAAGCTCACAACACACAAACAATACTAATTTCTTGTGTATTTTCTGAACGCACGCATTAAACATTCACAGTGCTGGAGGAAAATATAAGTGAACCCACAGACTAATTACTTAAACGAAAGCTAATTTGTGTCGGTAGCTTGCACACCTCGAGTCCAATTAATGAAATGAATTTGAATGTGTGGTTTAGAGTGACTTTGACTGATAAAAGACATTCAAACATTTAAAGACTGCTGTTTGTAAGCATCAACTGATGTGAACCATGCCCCGCAAAATGAGCTCTATGAGAACATACGATCAAGAGTAGTCAATATCCATATAGCTGGTAATGGATGAAAAACAATCTCAAAGTATTTAGGCATCCATCAGTCGACAGTTAGACAAATTGTCTATTTATGGAGACAGTATCGTACTGTAGCTACTCTTCCTACAACTGGTCAACCAGCCAAGAAGACTCCTAAGGAACAATGCAGAATCCTCATTGAGGTAAAGAAGAACACATGAGTAACAGCTAACATTCCTGACATCACTGGAACAACCGACATCACTGGCAAATCTCTCTGTTCATGAGTCTACCATACGTAAGTCTTTGAACAGACAGGGTTTACATGACAGAACACAATGGAGGAAGCCATTGCTCTCCTGAATAAACATTGCTGCATGCCTGAAGTTTGCCAGTGAGCACCTTGGCAAACCGCAACGGTACTGGTAAAATGTTTTATGGACTGATGAAACAAAAGTTGAATTGTTCGGGAAGAGTACTCAGCAATATGTATGAAGCAAAATGGCACAGCTTACCAACTTCAAAACGTCATCCCCACGGTGAAGCATGAGAGAACGTCATGATTTGGGCTTGGTTTTCCGCCTTAGGGCCTGTACCACTTGCCATCATCGAGGGGAAATGAATTCCCAAGTTTACCAAAATATCCTACAGGATAAAGTCTGGGTGGCTGTCCACCAGCTGAAGCTTAGTAGAAGTTGGGTGATGCAGCTTGACAATTACCCTGAGCATTAAAGTAAATCCACTACAGACTGGCTTCAGAAAAAGAAAATGCACCTTTCGGAGTCTCCTAGTCAGAGCCCAGACCTTAACCCCATAGAGATGCTGTGGAATGAGTCTGACCTCAAGAGAGCTGTTCACACCAGACATTCTGCAGATATTACTGAGCTGAAGCAGTTTTGTAAAGAGGAATGGTCAAAATTTTCTACTGAACGTTGTGCAGATCTGATCCAGAGCTACGAAAAGTGCATGCTTGAAGTCATTGCTGCCAAAGGAGGTTTGACCAGATATTAACTCCAAGGGTTCATGTTCATGTACATTTTCCTCTAGCACCTTGAAATTTTAATAGGTGTGTTCCATAAACACACAAGAAATTAGAATTGTTTGTGTGTTATCAGTTTAAGCACACTGCGTTTGACTATTGTTGTGACTTGTGGATAAGGATCAGATCACATTTTATGGCAAATTACTGGAGAAAACTAGTTAATTCCAAGGGGTTAACATACTTTTTCTTGCCACTGTATACTGTGTATATATAATGGTCTGTTATTAACAGGAGACCGGAAAATAAAAGTACATTTTACGTTTTTAGGAGATGTATTATAATTGTAATGAAATAAAATACTTTAGATTTCAGAGTCTCACATAAAAAATAAAATTCAATTCAATTAAAAATAATAATAAAACAACCTTTGAGTAGATGTCTATGGAGTTTTTGCTATTTATAATTGCAATTTAAGTCTGCAGAATTCAGAATTCTACAGAATACAGAATTCATTTTAGTGCACAGGATGCTCTTTTACATACTCTGTTATACGCAATGCTTGTGAAACTTGCACTGTGGTTTCCTGCTCCAAATTATGTCACCACAATGTACCCTTTTTAACACTTGAGCTGCAAGTCAAACATTGTAACCTCACCTGGCAACGCTGTATTTAACATAATGGACTTTCCTACACACATTAATACAGCAACCCAAATGCTTGAACTCTGAAATTAAGAACAATAAAGAGCCAACAATAACAATAAGATGCATGAGAATTAAAGCAAATGGCTGACAAGGTTTTACAGAGAAATTTAATAACTATAAGATACGGTGTTAACAGTAACACTGAAAATAACCTACAATAAGAATGCACAAAGCCAATTAAAACAAAGACAGAGAAACATCACAAAATGAAACACTTCAGGTCTCACAAACGTGTCAAGACACAATAGTGTTTTTAAGGGAAATATTTATGAATGGCCATATCTGTATGTGTATTTATACTTTTTAGGTTATTATTATTATTATTATTTATTTATTTATTTTTTTTTTATCAGATCTCATTATCCTCAGTCCATAGGTACACAGATTTTTTTTTTTCTCTCACAGAGCTTCATGGCCACCTGTCAGTTTGTGAAACAGCTCTTCATTCAGGGTTTCACTCTGCTCCCGACTTCGAGTGGACATGAAGATGTAGCCACCAATGTACTCGTGGACAATCTTACAATCTGCTGTCACACAGCTAAAGGCGATGTTCACATTGCCATCAAACTCAATGGCAACCTGGTACAGATATGGAAGGAATTTATTATTTTACACAGTGATATTTATATCAATGTGAGAGTTTAGGAAAACTGACAAACCTCATTGGCACAGAAATATATAAGTCGGAATTACCTGTTTGATGTCCCAGTTGACATTCCATTGCCTCATGGTGTTGTATCTCCAGGTTTTCACAACATCTCCAACACTCAGGTCAATGCGGATTAAACGATTATTGGCGATGCCAAGCACCTCATCCTTACGGCAACCTTTAAACCTGCATTTATATGGAGAGAAATAATATGTGTTTTTTATGATGTCACTTATAATGTGATATTATTTTGCTTAAATTATGGCATAGTGAATTTTCAGTTCACACTGAAAATTCCAAAAGAAAAAGTGCACTTTAAATACCAGGATAATGTACTTAAGTATGGAATGTTGGACACTTCAAACACTCAACTGTCGCAAGGAGGCTATCACACTTGATGATGAACAACAAAATAACCTTTAAAAATGTATGCAATACACAGCTGAGTATATAATACACACACAGTGTATAAGTGCAAAGTGCATAGTGTATAGTGCGTCATTTGGAGCGCAAGTTGTTTCATTTGTTTAGTTCCTGTTTCCTTTGTTGCCTTGGTTTCTCCCGCTGTTCATTTGTTGTCACGGATACCCGTTGTTATTGTCAGTGTCTTAGATAGCTCCTTGATCCTTCCCTTGTATATATATCCTTCTATTTGAGTTGTTCTCTGTCCATTCTCGTCAATGTCTCATTAGTTGCTGGATGTTAGGTTATTTTGGGTTACTTTGCACCCTGGTGTTCTTACATGATCCTTAAGCAAAATGGATTCTGAATGCAACTTCCAAGAAAAAAATTACATTTGGGCCTATGTGATTTGAGCAGAACCAAGATTTTTTTTGTGTGTGTGGGTGGTTGGGGGAATACATCCAAAATCAACAGAAAACAACCAGATTTAGCATTTAAAGGGGTCATGAACTGAGAAATCAAAGTTCCCTTCACCTTTTGATATATAAGAGGTCATTGTGCTATAAAAACATTCTGTAACTTTCACAACTCAAAACGTTCTCGTTAGTCTAAAAACAGGTTATATTGAAGCCAATCTGACAAAATGACAGGTTGTGGAATGTGCCACTTTATTATGTAATAGTGTGGCTAACCACCACCTCCGCAGAAGAAGATCAATGCCTGCTTCTACAGCGCTGCCTGTTTACCCCCCGCCCACTGATTCACGCACATAGTAGGTAAATGACTTGAGTGACACAGGCAAATCTACGCAGAAACCAAATGATAAACTTTATTTGATGAACTTTATTTTTAATGAAGTGCCAGACCGTGTCAGTAAGAACATGGTCCTTTGTTCACTTCATTTTACCACAGATTCGTTTACAAACAAGGCACAATTCTATGCAGGATTTTTAGAAAGAATGAAATTAAAAGACGATGCGGTGTTGACTATATTGGATACAATGTCGCACCACACAAGTGTGACTAACTGTTTTTATTGCGTGATTTCTATTGCTTTGTCTGTTATTACAGATTGTTTGATATGTATAGAGTATTTATGTGCTTTTAACCTAAAACACAACAGAATCCATCTAGGAAGGATGTAGGCTGTCAAATATATTCAACTGTTAGCCAATCATAGCAGTAGGCGTTTACTTCCGAGTCTACAATCCGCCAATCCTATTCAAACAGAGCGTTCTGATGAAGGGGGTCTAAACAGCACAGGACAGCCTATTCTAAATTATTATTTTTTTGATGTAAAAATCTTAATAACATTACATATGGACCTCAGAGAACAGTACAAAAAAAAACAAAAAAAAAAACAAAACAAACAAAGGCAGTTCATGACCCCTTTAATGAGATATGTAATATATGTTTATTTAAATGTCAGGCTTTTATGAAAATGACTTTTGCAGATCAGCTGAACTCAGCACCCACTGGGGAATCTGAGTAGTTTTTCTAAAGGACAACATAGAACAGCCTCTAATACACAAAAATGCATCAGCAAATGCACAGATCAGGCACAGTTTAACTTTGCAGTGTCTTGTTTTTATGGTTTAAATTCATTTATTTCTATAAGCTGCAAAATATGTGGAAGATTTAATTGTGCAGAATTTAAATATTCACAATATTCTGGAATAGCAACAGTAAATGCATTAAATGTATGTTCTCGCTTCGGCCCATAATTGGGTCTGTATAGTGAAAACTTGAGTAACTTCAGTCAATTCCGCTGTTTTCAGTATATGAAAATACACTATCAGACGATCACTAGCAATCAAGTTCAGTTGCAATTTTCCTTGGTTCTTTATAAAATAATAATAATAATAATAATAATATTGTACGTATTATTTTTCTAATAATTCAACGGCCCTGAGTCAATTATTCTGCTTGGTTACCACACCTCAAGACATCTATCAGATGATATATTTCAGGGGATTCGTCCGGTTTTTGTAGTTAACTCGCTATTGTGAGTAGGATTATTTCTTCCGCATCTCATCCAACGCCTCTCTTGCTAATTCCAAAATGTTATTTTAGCCCTAGCAACGGAGGCTTGAGCCGTTGATAGTAGATTAATGCAGTTAATAGACCGTTTCATCGGGCGCACGCGCCTGGCCCTAAGTTAACTAACCGGTCTGAGTTTGTTTATTGGTCTGTCTAGTGGCGCCGACTACAAACGCAGTTAAAGTTAAGGTGATGAGTAATGAAGTTGGGCTCAGGTTGTTGTGCTGTGTGATGTGTTTCTCATACATTTATTTGTTTGTGGCGACACGCCACGATATCAAAACTGGCCGATTTTTCAAAAGGCTTTGTTGAATAAACATGAGCACATAATGTTAGGCTACTGTACGTTTAAAAATCAAAACGAGGCGCGGGTGTTTTTATATCACTGTATTTCTGAAGGAAGACTGTCTTTAGAAAATTTTCGATGTCATTTTCATTTCATCTTGCATGTGCCTGATAAAACAGCGTTTGTGAGCGGAGTTCTGCTTTGTGTACAGCTGTTACCGGGGAAACCTCTGTTTCTCCTGCTTTAAAGCGGCTCCTGCTGGCAGAGAATGAATTTGCATTTTTAATAAGTCCGTCTGATTAAAGGCGCAGTCACACTGCACTTTTCGTTCCATTGACTTCCATTCATACGCATGCGAATGCGTCAGACCGGAAACGCAAGCCCTTGCGAAAAGTTTCGCATTGCGTTGCGTTCCAAAGTTCAAACTTGGTGAATTCTGGCCTGCGAATTCGCATCACGTGATACCATGTGACCAACGGCAGATCGATACCTCGTATCTGAATTAAAAGAACAAATTTAAAACTGCAGCGCTGCAGGAAAGTGAAGTAGATTGTATGTTTTGTGTTGAATTTAAGTGTTTGAAAAGACGCTGTACAGCGTGACGTCATATCACGACCGTTGCAGCATGCGAAACGATTTTGCATGCTCAAATTCTAGTGTGACCACGCCTTTACGCAGCAAACATATTTTGTTTGTTATCAAAAATAATCTACTCAAGAGGGATTCAAGCTGTTGTTACTAGCTGTGTCTCATTTAGAAGGCTGCGTCCTCCGGAGGTCTCATTCGAAGGGTGCATACGTCATCGAGGCTGTCTCATTTCAGAAAAGCAAGTAGGACACTCCGAATGCGACCTTCGAATGCGACCTTCTTTCACAGGAATTCGGAGGATGCATCAGGTGTATCCTTCGCTGCTACAGATAACCCACAATTCTTTGCGTCGCCGTAAACAACCGTCGTTAATTTGAAAAATGCCGGCGCCGGCAGATGTACACACAAGCGCGGTGGTGTTTTCAACTTAACTTAAAGTGCCTCCGGTAAAAACGGATAAACTTTGTTCTTAATATCCTCCTCCTTTTTTTCTCTAACAGATGTCTGTTACGCTGCAGCTCCTCAAACATTGAGCAAAATAAAACAAGTAAAAGCATTTTTTTTTTCAAATTACTTTCCAAATTTAGAAATAATTTTCCTTCATTTAAGTAGTGTGAGAGTGCAATGATGCTCTAAATGTGTTGGCAAATCAACGTGATACTTCCTGTTTGCTTTTCCTCCCGTCCTACGAAGGCCGTCTCGTTTAATTCTAGGTTGAGGACACTTCGTACATTATGCATCCTACAGAGGATTCGACCTCCGGAGGACGCAGCCTTCTAAATGAGACACAGCTACTGATTCTATTTGGAAGTCTACCGGAAGTTAAGTTAGGGCCACTAAAGCGCACATGCGCAGTAATGTTTGTTTATGTTGCTGCCGTTGAAACTGTCTATAACTAAATTATAGAGAGAGTCAGAGAGAGAGAGAGAGAGTCAGAGAGAGATTGAGCGTGTGTGAATTAGCCTCTCTGAGTCTCTCAAAAGTGTTCGGCAGCACTAGTGAAACTTTAAGTTCGTTTTCCTCACGAACAGTGCCGTTGTCACCTCGCTTCGCTTGTGAGAAATGTCATGTTCTTTTAAGTTGCTAAACCAATTACTTACAAAGTTGTCAGAGCAGCACTAACAACATTAGCGCGTATGTTTCCATGTGTGTGTAAACTGTGTGTGTCTGTAAGGGAGAGAGAGCGGGAGAAATAGAGTACGTGCTTTACGTACATAAAACATAATTTTGTGGCAAAATATACTGATCTGTCATTTTTATCCCATTGCTTACTATATGTATGTGTTTGGCCAGTGTCGTTGTGGGTTTTGGTTATTTTGCTGTTGTAAGACCTTTTGAAATAACTGAAATCATTTGGCGAAGTGATATGGAACGGTAACGCGGTCAAGAGCTGCCTGGAACTATACGTTCACCGTGCGTTTCCCTGAAAATAATTGCACACCTTAGAACGTTCGTCAGCCAATCAGATTCAAGCATTCAACGGCCCCGTAGTATATAAGTCTATACAATGTCAGGATCTGAACCTCATGCATAAAATTACACCACTGCACTACCATGATTCAAGTGTTATGAAGAAGTGTTAGAACTGGGGCCTATACCATGAAGCTGGTTTGGCTGGTTAGCCAGGAAAGTTTCATTTTAGTTTGCACCAACTCTGGGTTTTAGGCACATGAAAGTGGTTTGGCTTTTAGCAGTGTTCATTGCCATAGGGCAGGTTATATTCTCTTTTAGAGATTTCAAACTGAAATTTGACCAATCAGCTTTGAGCAAATTGACACATCTGTGACACAGTAAAGTCACTCCCCCAGTTTTTAAAAGATTTCTATTGATGATTATTTATTATAATTATTTTATATCATTTATGTAATTATTATAACCTTTACACAAGCAATTTTAGTTGAATAATTATTACTAAGGTTTTTTTTAAATTAATATAAATATCTACAGATAATATGCAGTATAAAGCTTTAGAATCAATAGATAAAGCTTTAAACCTGACTATATATGAGCTTAGATTTTTGAGTCTTTGTATACCTATATATATTATTAACTATATAAAATGTATAGTTCAGTCATGAAACTCTAGATGGCGCAGACTGAGGGGTTAACGTAACTGATGATATAGCACAAGCTGATTGGTTCATGTTGCATATGCAGCCAATGAGCTTACTGCCTTGCATTTATATGGCAGGCTAGCGTTCACCTGAGATTTTTGCAGCGCTTTTTCTCTGAAACTCAACAGTTAGATAAGTAAACGGTTTTCACTCTGATTTCAGTGCATTACGTTCGTTAGATTTACATTTTAAACTAGAAAACATACAAGCTGTAAAACTAAGCGCAGGTTATTCGCGAGAGGAGTAATTACTAAGCATGTCTTGTTCATATAACAGCAGTAACGTTAGCATTAGCAGCAGCAGCAAGCAGCTTTCCTAGTTAACGTATGTGAGAATACAACGTCAAGCGTCGCGGATTTTAGAACAATAAAGTGAACTGGGGATTACCTTATTTGCTTGAAACCTCCGATGCTTTTAATATCTTCTGTGGGCATTC
>JAFVLL020007121.1:0-23472 GCA_021397915.2 Tor tambroides | reverse complement strand
GAAGTCCAGTGTGCAATGTGGTGTAAGAGTCCGTGTGGCGAGTTGGTGACATCTGGTGGCGAATAAACGGAAGAGCAAGGCCAGGATTCGTGACAGTTATACAGTTGAATTTATTTATACCATAGTCTCATAATTGAAGTGTAAATTCTGCAGATTACATCATTGTCCAGTATTGTACTGTTAGCAATTTAAGTGGGAACTGCTCCGTCTTTCAGCAAAAGCTTTTTGGCGAAACCAGCACTCCTTCATGTTGTGGAAGCTGTCCTCAGTAAAATGCGCAGTACACAATACCAAATTGGGGTTATAATGCTCAGGAACAGAGTTAAAAATAAATTGCAACCACTGTTTCCTGATGTCGTCCCCTTTAGGGAGGAAAAAGACGTTTGGGCACGGGGGTAAAAAAAACTGCGTTTCTTCGACATGGTGAAAACTTGATGCCACAGCAGCACTTCTTCTTCGATGTTGTCTTGTCTGATGCACTCAACCAAGCGTACCCTTCCCCACCCCCCAACCATTCGATTTTCCGTAGGCAGGATTTATTTTAATGATATTCTAATGGGCCGCTTTGTGATATCACAACACCCGGAAAACAACGCTGTAGTCCAAACGAGCCATTCGTTGTAGCTCTTGAAAGGGATTTTTTAAAAATGAAATACCTCCCTTTGGAGTGGACTTTGAGATTTGTAACTTTTTACATCTTTTTTTATGCACAGACATACACACTACACACTGGCTAAAATTCAAAAAAACGAAAAAGCATAATAGGACCCCTTTAAAGAAAATGAAAGAGAAATTCACAGCATCGTAGTACAACCACACCAATGATCTTAAAAAGGCAGATCAAAAAATGGAGCAGATGAACTATGTGATTCCATTTCGTTAAATATGCATTTTACATACCCTTTATAAAGCAACAGATGACGAAAGACATAAAGGGGAGTACCTGAAAATTCTAAATTATCATTACGACATAATTTATTGCCTAAGGGCAGATTCACAAAAATATTTTTAGGAAAAAAATAATAAAAGTTCTTGTGATAAATTTTAAGGAATTTGTATGAATGTTCATTATTCTTAAATTACATTTCTTGAAAAAACAGGCATGCCGCATGAAACACAGGAAGCTCTGTAAAAGACAGTCCTAGCCGTAAAAGTACAGGCAGAAATAATGAACTTTGAAATAATGAACAATGAACTTTGAGATGGCCTCTGTGGCCAAGACAGAACAGCCAGAGGCCCTGTCCCAAACAGCACACTTCGGGCTTGTGGACTCCGGGAGTCCACGCTTTGGTGACATCATGTAGTGCAGACCTATGGGGCCCTTGGCGTGAGTCCACGAGTGTGCATTGAGTTGTATTTTGGGACAGAGTCAGTCGTTATGCATAATTATTTTTCATTCATACAAATGCTGATGTCATATAAGGAGCAAGATGTATGGAAATAAAGGTGGAATATTACACTTGTCAAAATTATTAAGTACATTAAGTCATTTCATTAATTGCTTCACGGGTCAGCCAACTGGTTTGATATACAGGTTTATATCGGTCTATTCCGGTGCTCAAAATTTATTTTGATGTGGAGAGAGACATGCGTCCTGACAACCGTCTAAACAGGTGATCAATCAATGGTCTAATTCAGATTCTTCTGGAAATGACCAAACATGAATATGGATGGGAACAGAACTTGGAAGTGCTAATTTTTGCTTACTGGCTTGCACATGCTTTGTCCTACAGGGTCACATCACAGACCGTTTTGATCCCAAAATCAACCGTGTGCAGAGTTATGCATAAGATTGCCCATCAAATAAAGAATGTAGTGGCAGCAGGCCAGGTCATTGGTTGTCCTTGTCCAGACCAAACTGATGCTGTTGGCCAAGGATTTGCGCAACTGGCACGACATCCTGCATTCCAAAATTCCGCTGGAGCAATTGATGGCTGCCACATCAGGATCAAGCCACTGGGCTGCAATAAAGAGGACTACTTTAATTACAGACAGTTCTATAGCATACAAATGCAGGCAGTTTGTCATTCAACAGGTCAGTTTCTGAATATTTTTGTGGGCTACCCAGGATCTGTTTAAGACACCTGTATTGTTAAAACAGCAGTGTACTGAAATGCTGAGTATCCTCCATCTGGTTACTTTCTGATTGTGGGTATCCATGCACTGATAAGCCCATTCAAGTTTTCACACCATTGAAGATGCCCTTACAAGGACCAGTGGGGGAGAGTGCCATTCACGATTATAGAGTAAGCTTTCGGAATAATGAAAGCATTGCTCTCAGCTTTGGAGGGGAAAGTGGCTACTGCACTTAAGTAGTGATAGCATGTGAATTGTTGCGTATAATGTCTATTTAACACATGGTGATGTGCTTGAGCCTGAGGATTCACAGGATGCTAGCCCCCCATCTCCACCTTCACCTGATTCAGCAGTACTTGTGGATAGGTCTGGACTGGAGTCCAGTTCAGGGACAGATTGACTGCATGGGTTTCTGCTCCTGTTGGTGTCCAGCTTTCACTGATGGAGCACGATTACACTCAATGATTGAACATAATAGATGTTATTCTTTGACTTTCCTGTTGTACATTTACTTTAACTTTATTGGTAAATTGTTTGAACTTTTTTGTTGTTTGTATTGTACTTGTTGAAGAACATTTGCTATTGTGCACTTTATAAAACTGTACAACTTTTATTGTAATTGGTGACACTCAATGACTGAGCAAAACAAATTTGATTCTTTTTTTTTTACTGTAATTTTTGGGTTATCTTGAAGTGCTTTTAGGTTAAATTCTGTGAATAGTATTGTTGAAAAGGTATTGAGTTTGTATTGTAGCACATTATGAAACTGTATAACTTTATTTTCTTTTACATTAACATTTACATTTGTTTCACATAAGTATTTCTGTAATATTGAAGAATTTGCAATAAATCTCTATCTATATAATGCCATTTACTCTTTAACTTTAATTTACCTAAATAAATGACACAATTCACCGTGAAAAGATCAGTGTTAGAATAAATCAAATGCAAAGTTCTAGCTCTCCTATTATGTGAATCACCACCATCATCCAAACAACTGACAATAGAATAGGGGACTATCAATTTTCTAAAAAAAAAAAAAACTTACCTGAAAATCTCTGAAAAGACAAGCACTTTTCTTTTACATTTACAATGTGAAAATAGAACTTAGTGAAAGTGATGGACAAGCTAAAACCTACCATTACTAGTAGAAGAGTTTCTAACATTATACCTTTTGTTCTACTTTTTAATCTGTAAGATAGACCCAATTAAATCAAATGATAATTCTCAAGAACCTTTATTAAATATACAGAAAAACCCAAAACAGTATAACAGTAACATGAACAGTAACTTACAAAAAGCAACATAATGCTCACATGAAACTAAAACCTATAAACTGAGAACAAATTATGACAAAAATGTTGCTAAACCAACTTATGGTTTTGCTACACAATCCACTTATTTAGTTAATATAGTGAGCATCTAGTCCATCTGCCTCCTGAGGTAGATGTATACTTTTGCATCTGACTCCATCTGATGGTCGTCCTGTTTCTCTGCGATTTCCTTTATCACTTCAAGGCAAATCAATTCACTTCACCTTTTTCTTCCCTCCATTTGCCCAGGTATATGGCCCAGGAATCTCCTCTGCTGCTGAAGGATCTAAACTTTCATCAGCCCCTGATGATTCTGGTCTGAATACATGCTGCGCTTCTGCTGCTTCTGAATCAGAAGGGGCAGAGGGAGGCTGCAGGCAGTCTGCAACTACAGCACCTTTGGGCCCTGCCATCTGAAGGGGAAATTTGTGCAAGTTTCGGAGGCAGTGTGTAAATGTGATTGACACAACGTGAGCTCGTATTTATTTTTTAACATGCGAAAATTTCGGACGGGAATTTCGGACTCAGTGTGCAAAGACCATTAGCCTATGTAATTTGAGCAGCATTATTGCTGTCAAGCATTTCATTTTCTTTCTTTATTTAAATATTGCTAAAGAATGAGTGATAAACAAGCTATAGTTTTACAGAAAATACAGAAATAGTGTGTCAATAATGCAAACAAAATTCAATTCTGCTGTAAAGCAGCTCTAAAAAGAGGACAATAGTAAACAGTCAGTTTCTCAGTTAAAGTCTGTTCATCGTTGATTCAGTGATGTCATTGTCCAGCTCAGTTCAGTTGTGCTGATGGCTGTCTAGGTGAAGAGGTCTTTGCAGGGGATCTGTCTCTAGGGCACATAGGTCTCTGCTAACATTCAGAGATGTTGTGGTCATCTCTAGGTGCTGATCTACCATCTGAACTGGATACAGACTGGATCTGGTTAGTTAACATCATTCAGTTAAGCACAAACATGTTAAGGCAGTGATTACATATTGTGATCATAATGCTTACACAATATAAGGATAATTTTTCAGTTTTGCATGCTGATTCAGAGTTGGGATCATCTGAAGTCCTTCTCCAGGGGTTGTTGTCATCTCTTCAGAGGTGTTAGGGTCATCTAAAATCTTCACAAAGTCAGAATCCAAATATTAGTGAGATTGTTACCACTGAAATAAAGATAACTGCCATAGTTCAAAGTTATATAAAGAGGCCCACACTCAATACATTTTATTTATAAAACTGACAGACTTTTGTGTCATATTTTCAGTTCAAGAAGTCTGCAATAAAGTAAATAATAAAGCTTTTCCTATTCTAATTGATGTTTGGGAGAGAGATATCATATTCATGTAAGGTGCCAAATGATTATGAGGTTAGTGATATATAATGGCCTACTGTCTATAGCAGTTTCAGCCATATATGTAATAATTCATCATCAAAGTGTCATGTGTTCTGCATATGTCAGTCATTAAAAAAAGTTGTGGCTGCTGAACGGTGACCAGGAGGGGACATCTTGGGTTCACTTAGTTTTGTCATGGCCACGACATGTTAACTCGTGGGGACATGATAATATGTCGTGGCCACAAGATCGTTTTGTCGAGGTAACGACATCCTTATGTCGTGGGTTCGAGATGTTATGTTGAGGGAACAACATCCATTTCTTGTGGCCAAGACTTCTTATGTTCAGGGAATGACATATTTTTCTTGTGGCCACGAGTTTAAAGCGTAAACAAACCTATGTGACCATAGCAACCTGGCATTATCAGAGATGGATTCATAAATATTTTATTTTGAATTAAGAAATTATTATATTAATTATTATAGAAATTATTACATAATTAAATTATTATATTGACCATAGGCTACCGGACTGTAGGCAATTGCACGCGATGTACACAGCATTCAAGTTTATCATGAATAGGCTAAATGTTACATAAAGTACATAAAATAAAATAGACCTACAAGAAAACATTTTTATCCATCCCACAGTCTTGCTAGCTGTGTTTGTCCATTAACTGACCGTCTTTTTCCGTAATATTTGTATATTATTATTATTATCATCATCATCATCATCATCATTATTATTGTAGCAGAGGCCAGCGGGTAAGTGCTGTGCAGGTTAAACCTCACTCCCCGATCTCAAGTGGCGCTCTAGCGACTGACGCTAGAGGCCGTGACCTTTAGCCTCCTTGTTAGAGCGCCCGCCTCCCATGCCGGAAACCGCGGTTCAAATCCTGCTCGGAGCGGGGCGAGTAGGACCGCAACGTTGGTGCCGTGACCCGGATGGGAGTGAGGTTTAGGGGGGTGAGTGTAGCAGACTACCCCAGTGGGTAAGTGCTGTGCAGGTTAAACCTCACTCCCTGATCTCCCCTCTACTCTTATTAACCACTCAAATCTCTTATTTCCCCGGGAGGGAGGGACTTAACACATACAAACCTATGAAAATAAAGATCAACCTAACTCGTAGGGCAAAAGCAAGTTTCTTCACCTGTGCACTCCAATCAACTGTAATACCAATAACGGCATTCTTAAAGACACAAGCACACATATTTTGTGACTATGTATATGAAGTGTTACACTCAATTAACATTTCAGTTCTGAACGAGAGACTAAATTAAACAAACAGAAAATTAAACAATATAACCCACAACATTCTAGAATTATATTCTAGTGGGTTACATGCTCCCCCTTCTAAACATCTCATGACCCCATGAGATTACTTCTCTACACTTTAACTAACTCTGGGCTCCATTTGAGCACTCACATGAGCACATTGTGTACACTGTGCCATAGGGTGACACCAAACTGTGCTACAAAGGAGGTCTGGGGTTCCTCTGGCTGCGTTGGAGTGTGACCCACATCGGCCGCCAGGGACAGCGCAGGACGACGATCTGCAGGAGGAGGCCTTCCACGGTGCTTCGCGATCATTTCACAGTTCCTAAAGTAATTCAGGTACACTTGTTTGCTTTTTGTTTTACGCTCAGGAGAGTGAAGAGGCCAGTTTCCGTTTCCCCGGCCACTACGCACTCAAGCCACGATTCAGGCCTGCTCCGGGGTGGGTTGTAGAGTGTGCGTGTGTGTTATCTGTGTGTGTGTGTGTGTGTGTGGGCCCACAGTGTTTAATATCAGTTCATATAGTGTTATTCAGCGCGCTTAAGAAATGTGAGTGTTCAGAGTAATATTTTGAAACACAAAGTGAGTTATTCGATACATTTAATTTCAAGGGTGTTAGTGTGCTCAATTAACTCGAAGTGTATTTGACACAGAGGTCAATTCAGTAAATCTGTCACTTGTGATATTTCCTTTTTGGGGTTAAATTGTACCAAACTTGAGATCAATCTTGATTGTGTGAATATTTTGCTAATCTAAATTTAAGCTATTTCTTACTCTTTAATTCTACTTTAATTAAATTCTGTATATTTTTCTACTTCAAGTGTTTTCGTTATTCAGAAGAGTTTATTCTTGACCAATGAACTTGTGTGAACATAGATTTTATTCTGAGTAACTTTCGAAAAGAGAAGTATTTCTTTCAGTGACATCAGAGGGGCCTTTTAATACAACATCTCTTAGGCACTAGTTTATTGAACCTGGTGCTGCCCCTTACTAGACCGTTATAAAAAGAGGTAGGGGCGCTACATTATTATTAGCCTATTATTATATTTTTATATTCATTTTTTCCCTTCATTTCAATCTCTTTACATAACGTTCTGACTAGTTTTGTAAATAAGCCTACTGTAAATGCTCAACATGCCAATAAAGCTTTGATTATGCTGACTGGAATTTATAGCCAATTGGAAATGCAGTTTAAAGGTTGAATTTAACATACATTTCTTCTTTTTCTGTGAATTAATCATTATAAATATTATAGCCTACTGCCTAGTGTTTCGTTGAGGAATGAATCACTCAGGTAGTTTCATTTGTAAATGAAAACAAAACACGCTCATTTATCATTCATCACGCACTGGCATAAATAGCCTACAAGTCAAGTCAAGTCACCTTTATTTATATAGCGCTTTTAACAATACAGATTGTGTCAAAGCACTTAACAGTATCAAATTGGAGGATAGAGTGTCAGTAATGTATAATGATAAGATTAAACACTCAATTTTCAGTTAAAGGCATTTCATTATTGAATTCAGAGATGTCATTGTCTAGCTCAGTTTTGTTTAAATAGTATCTGTGCAATCAAATCGACGATAATCGCTAGAAATTAAGTGTTCCCAACTGAGCAAGCCAGAGGCGACAACGGCAAGGAACCAAAACTCCCTCTGTGACAGAATGGAGAAAAAAACCATGGGAGAAACCAAGCTCAGTTGGGGGGCCAGTTCTCCTCTGGCCAGAAGAAACCCGCAGTTCAATTCCAACCGTAGCCATGTCAGATTGTGTAAAGGGCTTATCTGATTCCCGTGGTCTTGTCCCGATGGGGCATTTTAATTTATAATTTAATGTATTTGTTATATTTGTGTTTTATTCATTATTTGAAGTTTTTCATATATATGATTTATTCATTTCCTATAATTGTAATGTATAGTTTAATGCATTTATTGTTTCTCGGTCTATTTTTATAATATATATTTGTTTGTTTATTATAATTTTAATTTATAGTTTAATTCATTTAATATATTTCTGTTGTATATATATATATATATATATATATTATACTATTTATTATTTTAAAATGTATTTATTCATTTTTCATATTTGTATATTATTATGTTTTAATGAAAATTAAATGTATAAATGTATTATATTTCTATTATTATATTGATGCAATTTCTAACAATAATAGTATTATGTAGTTAGATATTTTATTATATTTTTAGTTATTTTGTTATATTTTTAGTTTTATTGTATTTTTAGTCGAGGTCTTCACTGGGGATCTGTGTCTGGGGCTCACCGCTGACGATCAGGGCTGTAGACATCATCTCTTGGTGCTGATCCACCATCTGATCCGGATACGGACTGAGAAACAGAATAATAAAGAAAAGAATGTAGATGCCATTCTTCTTACGATGTTGCAACGAGCCGTCTCCACAGGGAATTCAGGAACAGAGATGTAACAAAAATACTTTTAATAATGAAAAACAATGATAGAGAACTCTTTCAAAACAAGGTTACAATTTAAGACAGGACAAAGACTAAGGGAAAACTAAGGACTTTTAAAGGGACGGGAACAAAGGAGCAAACTAGATAATTAAACAAGGCTGGGAACGGATTAACTAATAATAACAAAACGAGGAACGGAACAGGAAGTCCAAATAAGGTCAAACAGGAACTAAGTGGAAACACACACACACACACACACACACACACGTGACAGATCGCCCCCCTCCTGGTAGGCGCGTCCCACACCGTAACAGTTCTACCGGGGAGGGGGGGCGGGCGCCCTGGAGGCCAGTGCAGGGAAGGATACTGGAAAGGCCTCCAGGGCGGGTTAGGCAGCCATGGCGGATCAGGGGATTCAGGCAGCCATGGCGGATCAGGAGCCTCGGGGAGCCATGGCGGATCAGGGGAGTCCGGCGTCCATGGGGGATCAGGGGAGTCCGACGGCCATGGCGGATCAGGGGCCTCGGGAGGCCATGGCGGAGCAGGGAGCTTGGGAGGCTCAGGGAGTCCAGGCGGGACTATTTTTTCAGGGGGATCAGATCGAGGAACCATAGTGGTCTATGGTTAACCAGGCCAGGAGTATATAGCCTCCCCCACAAAAAAATTTTTTGGGGAAGCTCCTCTCTGGAGGAGCGGGCACTTGAGGGCGCTCGGGAAGCGCGGAAACTTGGGAAACTTGGATGCGCTCGGGCAGCGCGGAAACTTGGGTGAAACTTGGGTGCGCTCGGGCAGCGCGGAAACTTGGGAAACTGGGGTGCGCTCTGCCAGCGCGGACACTTGAGGGCTCTCTCGCAGCACGGACACTTGAGGGCTCTCTCACAGCGCGGACACTTGAGGGCTCTCTCGCAGCGCGAAGCTGGACGGGACCAGCAGAGACGTAGGAGACGCAGGAGACGAAGGAGAGCTGGGCGGGACCAGCGGAGACATAGGAGGGTGCTTGCGAGGAGCGGGCACAGGAGGGCACTTGCGAGGAACGGTCACTGGAGGGCGCTCTGGGGTAAGGAGAGGTGCCAAGAACTCCGGGGGAAGTGCCGTGTCCAGGAGTTCTGGGGTTGGAGCCGGCTGGCTTGCCATATTAATGGCCCGGCGAGCTTGTCATACTAACGGCCGGCGGGCTTGTTTTGGGAGCCGCGGACAGTGGCATCGATCTCCCGTGAACAGTGGGCCTGGGTAAGCCACAGACGGCGGCGTGATCTCCCGTGAACGGCGGGCCTGGGTGAGCCGTGGACAGTGGCGTGATCTCCCGCGAACGGCGGGCCTGGGTGAGCCGCGGACGGCGGCGTGATCTCCCGCGAACGGCGGGCCTGGGTGAGCCGCGAACGGCGGCGTGATCTCCCGTGAACGGCGGGCCTGGGTGAGTCACGGACGGCGGCGACAATCTCCCGTGAACGGCGGGCCTTTTAGGTTTGGTCCTGTCTTCTGTAACGAGCCGTCTCCACAGGGAATCCAGGAACAGGGATGTAACAAAAATACTTTTAATAATCAAAACAAACGACAGAGAACTCTTCCACAACAAGGTTACAATATAAGACAGGACAAAGACTAGGGGAAAACTAAGGACTTTTAAAGGGACGGGAACAAAGGAGCAAACTAGATAATTAAACAAACAAGGCTGGGAACAGATTAACTAATAATAACAAAACGAGGAACGGAACAGGAAGTCCAAATAAGGTCAAACAGGAACTAAGTGGAAACACACACACGTGACAGATGTAACGAGTACATCGTGTGTTATGGGGAGTGTTCCCGGTTCTGGTTGATCTAATTAATGCAGCCTAACAATACTTTAACAGATTTGAATAATAGAAGCGTATTAGTGTGTTATGTGTAAGCCATGTTAAAGAGATGTGTCTTTAATCTAGATTTAAACTGACAGAGTGTGTCTGCCTCCCGAACAGTGTTAGGTAGATTGTTCCAGAGTTTGGGTGCTAAATAGGAAAAGGATCTGCCACCCGCAGTCGATTTTGATATTCTAGGTATTATCAAATGGCCAGAGTTTTGAGAACGCAGCGGACGTGGAGGACTATAATGCGATAAGAGCTCGCTCAAGTACTGAGGAGCTAAGCCATTCAGGGCTTTATAAGTAATTAACAAGATTTTAAAATCTATCCGATGTTTGATAGGGAGCCAGTGCAGTGTTGACAGAACCGGGCTAATATGGTCATACTTCCTGGTTCTAGTAAGGACTCTTGCTGCTGCACTTTGGACCAGCTGTAGTTTGTTGATCAAGCGTGCAGAACAACCACCCAATAAAGCATTACAATAGTCTAACCTTGAGGTCATAAACTCGGAATGAATTAGCATTTCTGCATTTGACGTTGAGAGCATAGGTCGCAATTTAGATATGTTTTTGAGATGGAAAAACGCAGTTTTACAGAAAGATTGCTATCAAACAGCACACCTAGGTTCCTAACTGATGAAGAAGAATTGACAGAGCAGCCATCAAGTGTTAGATAGCGTTCTAGGTTATTACATGTGGGGTTTTTAGGTCCGATAATTAACACCTCTGTTTTTCAAATTTGCTTGATGAAAGTACTCATCATCCAGTTTTTTATATCGACTATGCATTCCGTTAGTTTCTAAATTTGGTGTGTTTCACCGGGCCACGAAGAAATATAGAGCTGAGTATCATCAGCCTAACAGTGAAAGCTAACACCATGTCTCCTGATAATATCTCCCAAGGGTAACATGTAAAGCATGAAAAGTAACAGCCCTAGTACTGAGCCTTGAGGTACTCCATATTGCATTTGTGATCGATATGATACCTCTTCATTCACTGCTACGAACTGATGACGGTCAGATAAGTATGATTTGAACCATGCTAAGGCACTTCCACTAATGCCAACAAAGGATTTCTAGTCTATTCAAAGAATGTTGTGTGTTGAATGAGTGTGAACGCAGTACTAAAAGATCAGTAGAACTAATAAAGAAGATACAACCACAATCAGATGATAGAAGCAGGTCATTTGTAACTCTAATGAGAGCTCAGTTCTCAGTACTATGAAACGGTCTAAATCCTGACTGGAAATCCTCACAGATACCATTTTTCTCTAAGAAGGAATATAATTATGAGGATACTACCTTTTCTAATATCTTTGACAGAAAAGGGAGATTTGAGATCAGTCTGTAATTAATTAGATTTTTGGGGTGAAATTGTGGTTAATAACAGCCAGGTTTAAAGGTTTTGGGGACATATCCTAATGACAATGATGAATTAATAACAGCCAAAAGAGGATCTATGACTTCTGGAAGCAGCTCTTTCAGTAGTTTAGATGGAATAGGGTCTAACATACATGTTGTTGGTTTAGATGATTTAACAAGTTTATACAATTCTTCCTCTCCTATAGTAGAGAATGAGTGGAATTGTTCCTCAGGGGATCTATATAGTGCACTATCTGATGTGATACTGTAGCTGACGGCTGCATGGTTACAATTTTATCTCTGATAGTATCGATCTTGGAAGTAAAGTAGTTCATAAAGTCATTACTGCTGTGCTGTTGGGAAATGTCAACACCTGTTGATGCTTTATTTTTCGTTAATTTAGCCACTGTATTGAATAAATACCTGGGGTTATGTTTGTTTTCTTCTAAAAGAGATGAAAAGTAATCAGATCTAGCAGTTTTTAATGCTTTTCTGTAGGATAGGATACTTTCCTGCCAAGCAATACGAAATACTTCTAGTTTTGTTTTCCTCCAGCTGCGCTCCATTTTCCGGGCTGCTCTCTTTCTCAACTGTATTTAAAGTGCTAGAAAAGAGAGAGTCCATAGTTTCTGTTACATCATCAAGTTTTTCTGCACTGTTGGATATGCTGAGGAATTGAGATAAATCAGGAAGATTACTTACAAAGCAGTCTTTTGTGGTAGAAGTGATGGTTCTACCATACTTGTAGCAAGGAGTAGAATTTACAGTTTTAGCTATATGGAGTTTACACAAGACTAGATAATGATCTGAGATATCATCGCTTTGCTGCAGAATTTCAACACCACTAACATCAATTCCATGTGACAGTATTAAATCTAGAGTGTTGTCTAACCCCAATAGAGTTCAGAATGTCTAATCATTTATGCCTACAATCATAAAGTATTGGCATAATTGTCAGGCGTTTACAGTATTTGCAAAATATATGGTAGCAAATAGCATAATTATACAGAAAGTTAATTAGGTAAAGCGATACATGAATTGAAAGGGGAAATAATAAAATATTATATTTATATAAAATAAATATAAAAATATATCCCTAACAAGTTAATATAACCCAATAATAATAATAATAATAATATACAAATATTAAATGAAATGTTTAATGTTAATAAAAATGTTTTATCCATCTCTGATAATCCCCGGTTGCTATGGTCACGTAGGTTTGTTTCCGCATTAAACTCATGGCCACGAGAAAAATATGTCGTTCCCTGAACATAAGAAGTCGTGGCCACGAGAAATGGATATTGTTCCCTCAACATAACATCTCTAGACCAGACATAAGGATGTCATTACCTCAACAAAATGATCTCATGGCCACGACATATTATCACGTTCCCACAACTTAATATGTCGTGGCCATGACAAAACTAACTGAGCCGAAGAAATCCCCTCCCGGTCACCATACAAAAGACAGTATGGAAACTAGAAAAAGAAGAAGAAAACTCAGTAAAAAAATATCCTACAGCATGGTTCACTTTTAATTGTTAAACACTTAAACTTAAACATGTAAACATGTCATACATGTGACAAACAAATTGTGGAAAAAATAACTTCCTGTGTTCATCACACATACTGTATTAAGAGTTTGGCTGTGAATCCTGCACTGCTCATAACATGTTTTCTATGGTCAGAAACACAAGTAGTATAGCAAGAGACCAGTAGCCTAAGTAAAATAAAAAGCAGGAATCATGAACTCACAGAATTCACTGAAGACAAAGTGTTCTCTACATGTTCGATGAAAGACAACAGATTCATAACATTTAAATTCAAGCACCTGATGGAAAATAATGTACAGTATACAGACACACTATTGATAATAGTGTGTCTGTATTGTACTGTACATTATGCTCAGTTAGGTGCTTGAATTTAACCCTCTATGGTACGGAGTTGCCATATGGCAACAATTAATTTCTACTTATTTCCTTGTTATTTTGAAAAATAAAAAACAACAACAACAATATATCGCAATATGGTAATTAAAAGGGCCTTAAGGTAGTCAATGTTGTGCTGTTTTTAAGTAAAATGACATTTGAATGTTCCCCCAAAACACTTTTTTCCCACTGTCACCCTCACGTGGAGGGCACCTGTTGAAGTGCTCCAGAAATTGCTCTGTTAACCTCATATCTGAACATCTCTTCTCAAGGGTTTTTTTTTTTTTTTTTGCATCATCTTTGGTTAGTAAATTACATATTTTTATTCACAAATCAACATTGTCTAACATAGTTTTACTGTAAATTGAGAAAATTTCAATGTTGCCACATGGCAACACTGTACCACTATGGAAAAATAGGTATGTTGCCATATGGCAACGCTGTACCACAGTGAAATTGAAGTAATGTATTTCCCCACTGGGATTTTTTTATAGATAGTAACATCAATAATATGATTGCAGTTATTTATTTGAAGTGTTTATTGTAGTATAGTTTTATGTATGAATAAGAAAATTATTTATTCTTTTCAGAAAATGAATACAGCAATATTTCACTGAAAGGGCAATAGGAAGAGTGCAGAGTTGGCTCTTCCATGTGATGACAATGAGGATGAGTTAGCCTTCAGTGACCATAACAATGAGTGTGTGTGTGCGCATTCAAAAATCTTTTTTTATTGGTATAATTGAAGCTATTTCATGTAATAAAAAACTTATTTGAAAAAAATATTTCATAGAACATAATGCATACCATAGAGGGTTAAATGTTGTAAGAATATATAAAATTCAGGTAATTGAATAGATTATATGATTCTAAGAAAATGAATAAAGAATTGTTCTAAACAGAGTTGTAAGCCAATGCAAAATGTTGATTTCAGATCAGTCATAAATCCAGGATGAAATGTAGCTGCTTTATGTCCAGGGAAGAGGATACAGAGGTACCAGAGCTGGTTGTACAAGAGATCTCAGATAATAAAATCAGCAGAGAAAAATCACTAATAGAACAAACTCAAGCCAAAGTAGCCCATCTTAAACTACAGATAAATGAACAGGCTTTTCAAAAGAAAACATAAAGGACTTTGCAATTCATGTTTGCTTCAGTTAGCCTACCACTAATATTAACTTATTCTATATCTCTTAATTAGAACACATGACAGCACACTGTAATGTGATACAGTAATATTGAAAAGAAAATACTTACCATTTTACTAGTTTGATCAACCATTGAAACGACTGTCCCATGTTAACGTGGGCATGGTTTGTGAGCGTGACATGGGAGCATGGTAAACTTCCTTAAAACTGCATGAAATTCACAGGAACGGACACCACGAAATCAAAACGCTTTATTTTGCATGATACCAATGTATACAACTGGTGAAACACGATTTTAATCTATGATCAGAGGAAAAGCATGTGACAAATCTGTCACCTTCTAACATCTGCTGGAAATCCAGGTAAACATACTTGCGTGCACGAGCACATCCCCAGTTAACACGATCCCCAGCTGATCCATAACACCCGCATTAATTGTGCTATGTCTGCTCTCTCTGAGGCACAAGTCATTTATTAGAGGTAGTGCCAGTTTATCAGGAAGTGATGATTTTTGTTCTCTGACTGGATTGGATGGAAACGGTGCTTTATTCGCAAATGTTTTATGCGATATTCCAGTTTTGTGCATAAGTTAAATTTGCATCTTTGGATGGAAACATAGCTAGTGGCTGATTACTGAGAATCGTTAGAGGACCCGCCCCTTAAAACAGGTCATTTTAGACAGAGGTTCAGAATGAGGCTTGAAAATAATCATTTTTCCACATATTTTTTTTTTTGTGCAAAAAACTTTATTAACATTATAAGTAAACCTCAAGGAACATATTAAAAAATAAAAAAAAAATCAATTTCATGACACCTTTAAAGCCCGGGTGGTTCAAATTTGCCGCTCTGTCATCCCAGAAAATGAGGAGGCCTGTCAACAGCACATCGATGTCAGCCACAGGGTTGGTAGGAAGAACACGGAGAAGACTCGACCAGTTATCATCAGGTTCGTTGCCAGGTCAACAAGAGATCTCATTTGGAAGAATGCTAGAGGATCGGAATATCTGAAATCGAGGAAGCTGCGGTTTGGAGAGGACCTGACGATGAAGGACAAGGAGGCTTGGAACAAACTGTGGCCCCAAATCGATGCTGCACGTAAAGAAGGAAAAAGAGCTTTTTATGTGGGAGCTAAAACAATAATTGATGGGAAAGATGTTCGAGTGTAATGAGCAACAGCTGTTTGCTTCACATGTTTAAGTATTTTATCTCTATTTGAGATATTCACTCACAAGCTCCTCTGTCACTTTGGTTTTGAGAGCGTTGGACTCTAAGGTAAATTACATTTATTATGTCTCACGTCTTTTTGATACATTCGTTTAAATACACACTGGATTAGTGATCTTTTAAGTCATTTGTTCATTTAGTTGCGTTGTTCTTTGGCATTTGATGTGCCTTTCTTCACTGCTTGATTTTTTTTTCTCTGCGCAATGTCGTTATGTTTATATTCATATAATGTGAGGGGAATTCGTGATATGTTTAAAAAGAAAAGCTATTTTTTTTTATATCTTAAGAGATTCAAGGCAGACTTTTACATTTTATAAGTGACTCATGCTCTGGAATCTGACTGCAAATTTTGGAGAAATCAATGGGGAGACAATCTTTGGCTGTCCTATGCAAGCAGCAGTTCTGCAGGTGTTGCGATTTTAAGAGGAACATTAATGGGAAAATATTTAAAAGTAATGTACACTCATCTGGAAGATGGGTAATTTTGGTAGTTGAGATAGAAGATAATATTGTTATTTTAGGAAACATTTATGGTTATAATAACAAAACTGAGGATCAAACTTTGTTGCAGAGTTTTGAAGAGGAGGTTTCAGGAATGTTGTTAACATTTTCTAATGATAATTTAGTTTTGGGTGGAGATTGGAACAGTGTTAGTAATCCTTTATTGGACTGTCTAACAAAATAGTTTTTCTTTCATTAATGATTTATGTTTGCATCTTAATTGTCTTGATGAATGGAGAAATAGGAATCCTGATAAAGTTGAGTTTACATGGAGTAATAAAGATGGTTCCAAACAATCCAGAATTGATTTTTGGTTACTGTCTAAAGAATTTGCTATATTTGCAAGAAATTGATATAATTCCTTCCATTCTTACTGATCACAAAACGATTTATGTTATGTTTAGTTTTGACAGTTTGGGTGGAAAAAGATCAGGGTTTAATTATTGGAAGTTAAATAACTCGCTTCTTGGAAATGAACAATTTAAAAAAATGGTTAAAGATATTATAAAGGATTTTTATAGAAAGGCGAGTGCTTCTAAAGTGTATGTGAAATACTGGGAATTTATGAAGTATTCAGTAAGGAAGTTTGCCATCAGGTTTGGAAAAGAAATGGCCAAGGCCAGAAGGGTTAAGGAGGATTCCATAATTAAACATATCACTTTTATATATGGAAAACATAATTTGTCTCCGATAGATAAAGATGCGTTAGTTAAATTACAATTAGAATTGGATCAAATTTTTGAGAATAAAGCTAAAGGAGCTTTTGTGAGATCACGGCGTAAATGGTTGGAAGAACTACCATTACTACTGCTATAAATACTACTACTGGGGTGCCTCAGGGCTTAGTTCTTGGACCACTTCTCTTCTCTGTCTACATGGCATCACTAGGTCCTGTCATTCAGAAACATGGCTTTTCATATCACTGCTATGCTGATGACACTCAACTCTACCTCTCATTCCATCTTGATGATCCGACAATAGCTGCTCGCGTCTCAGCTTGTCTAACAGACATTTCTTGCTGGATGAAGGACCATCACCTTCAACTCAACCTTGCCAAGACAGAACTGCTTGTGGTTCCATCAAACCCATCATTTCATCACAATTTCACCATCCAGTTAGGCACATCAACCATAACTCCTTCAAAAGCAGCCAGAAACCTTGGCGTTACGTATGACTGATGATCCGCTGACTTTCTCAGACCACATTGCTAAAACTGCCCGGTCCTGCAGATTTGCTTTATTCAACATCAAGAAGATCAGGCCCTTTCTTTCGGAACATGCTTCACAACTCCTTGTTCAAGCTCTTGTTCTGTCCAGGCTGGACTATTGCAATGCTCTCTTGGCAGGTCTTCCAGCCAGTTCTATCAAACCTTTACAATTAATCCAGAACGCGGCAGCAAGATTAATTTTTAATGAGCCAAAAAGAATGCACGTCACACCTCTGTTTATCAATTTGCACTGGCTACCAATAGCTGCTCGCATAAAATTCAAGGCATTAATGTTTGCCTACAAAACCACCACTGGCTCTGCACCCCTTTACCTAAATTCATTACTTCAGACTTATGTGCCCTCTAGAAGCTTGCGTTCTGCAAGTGAACATCGCTTTATTGTTCATCCCAAAGAGGCACAAAATCACTTTCACAGACTTTTAAATTAAATGTTCCCTCCTGGTGGAATGACCTGCCCAACTCAATCCGAGCAGCTGAGTCCTCAGCCATCTTCAAGAATCGTCTAAAAACACATCTTTTTTATTTTTATTTTGACCCTCTAACTCTAGCACTCTCTATTCTTAAAAAAAAAAAATACTAACACTAGCTTTTCTAATCTTTTTGTATTCTATCTATTTGTTTTCTTTTTATTTATCATACATTTAACAGAAGCAAAAAAGACCTCTAACGCCAGCTTGCTCTATTCTTTTAATTTATTATATAATAATAAAAAAAAACTTGCTATGTGTACTGCGTTAAGCTGACTGAGACTTGTTATAGCACTTGCATATCATTACTCTTTTGTTGATTTTGATTGCTTCCATTGTCCTCATTTGTAAGTCGCTTTGGATAACAGCATCTGCTAAATGACTAAATGTAAATGTAAGAAGGAGAAATGAACTCAAAATTTTTTTTTTAATTTGGAAAACAGAAATACTGAATTGTCCTCTTTAAAGAGACTTCGTATTGATACTAACATTACATCAGACTCAAGCGAAATCTCTCAGTTTGTAACAAGCTTTTATAAAAAACTATATACAAAAGATGACAGTATTGTAGATGCACAGTCTTTCTTGGATAATATTAAAATAAACTCTACAGTAATTGATGAAGACTCAAAAAAAAAAAAAAAAAAAAAAAAAATTGGTGTAACAAAACTGGTGTTGGATGCTCCAAAGTCAATTATCAGGCAAGTTAATAAGAAAATGTATAACTTTATTTGGAGGAATAGACCACATTACTTAAATAGAGATATATTAGGTAATTAATTTATGTTATAATTAATATAATTTATATTATCAAGGTGGTTTAAATGCTATTGACTTTGAAGCCTCAAACACTATTTTTAAAATCAAATGGATTCAGAATTGTATCAAGTCTAATAACAAATTATGGTATTATATCCCAAATTTAGTTTTTGATCAAATTGGCGGTATTAAATTTCTCCTCAATTGTAACTTTGACATAAATAAAATCCCTATTAAGCTTTCTAACTTTCATAGGCAAGCTCTGTTATCCTGGTTACTGGTGTACAAACACAATTTCTCTCCCCACAGATGTTTGATCTGGAATAATAAAGATATTAAATATAAGAATAAAACACTTTTTTTTGAACATTGGTTTAAGAATAATATTTTATTGGTGACACAGTTGCTTCGCCATGATGGTAGTTTACTTTCTTATGGAGAATTTTTAGATAAAATCAAACTTCCAATTTCTGCAAAGGACTATGCAGTTGTCTTTGGTGCTATACCTTCTGGTCTTCTTCAATTGTTGCATGTTACTGATGTTGTTGATTTTAATATAGCTATTGACTTAAAGGAACACTCCACTTTTTTTGAAAATAGGCTCATTTTCCAACTCCCCAAGAGTTAAACAGTTGAGTTTTACCATTTTCGAATCCATTCAGCCGATCTCCGGGTCTGGCGGTAGCACTTTTAGCGTAGCTTAGCATAGATCATTGAATCTGATTAGACCGTTAACATCTCGCTCAAAAATGACCAAAGAGTTTCGATATTTTTCCTATTTAAAACTTGACACTTCTGTAGTTACATCGTGTACTAAGACTGACGAAAAATGAAAAGTTGCGATTTTACAGGCCGATATGGCTAGGCTAGATATAGCTGGGGACTACTTTCAGGCGCTGCGTAATATCATTGCGCCTGCTGCACCCATGGTACGGCAGCAAATTTCCTTGATTATTACACCGGAATGAGAGTATAGTTCCTAGCCATATCAGCCTAGAAAATTGCAACTTTTCATTTTCCGTCAGTCTTAGTACACGATGTAACTACAGAAGAGTCAAGTTTTAAATAGGAAAAATATCGAAACTCTTCGGTTATTTTTGAGCGAGATGCTAACGGTCTAATCAGATTCAATGATCTATGCTAAGCTATGCTAAAAGTACTACCGCCAGACATGGAGATTGGCTGAACGGATTCGAAAACGGTAAAACTCAACTGTTTAACTCGTGGGGAGTTGGAAAATGAGCCTATTTTCAAAAAAAATGGAGTGTTCCTTTAAATATAAAGTTAGATGGAGTTAGTATTCTTGATAGAAAATGCAACAATAACTTTCTTAGACAGATTTGTAGGCCTTTTAGGATTCCCCCAGCTAAAAGTTTTTGGAATTCCCGCTTCGAAGACATTAAGTGGGAGGAGGCTTTTACGGTCTCCAGGAGATACTGTATCACCAATAAGATTCGTGAGGTTTCATTTAAAATTATTCACTGTATTTATCCAGTAAATGAGGTTATAAAAAGGTTTAAGAAAGACATTGACTTAAAATGTGCATTTTGTAATATGAATGATGAAAGTATTTACCATCTTTTTGTTGAGTGTATCTGTACTAAATTGTTTTGGAATGATTTTAAAGTCTTCTTTAAGGAGATTTCTGGAATTGATATTACATTAGAAGACAGGAATATTTTATTTTTTTATGATAAGCCTTTAGAAAAGAAAATTTGTTTTGTTCTCAATTTGTTTATTTTGTTTGGGAAATATCACATTCATAAATGTCGATGGGCAAAAAATACACCTAGTTTTGTGCATTTTAAGTTTGAACTTTGTCAGTATTTTAAAGCATTGGAGGGTGCAAGGAATGCTAAGGCCAAAAAGACTATGGATTGTTGTAAAGCCTTGAAATGTTATCCTTTTTAAGGTCTCTTATATTTATTTTGTAATTCGAGAGATGGATTTGTTTTCAATACCCCTCTGTATATAGTTCTTCATTTTTGTGTTGTTTATTAAGCAGTTTTTGTAAATTACTGTATCTGTAATATTTTTATTGATTTCTTGCTGTTATTATTTTTACATGTTGTGTGAGTTGTTACTAAATAAAGCATTAAAAAAAACTCCATGAGTCCATGAGTGCGTTGCAATTCCCCCAAAAGGCAGCCGAGTTCCCTGCAGCTTTCCCAGAGGTAGCCGATCCCATAGACCAAGTGTGCCCATACTCTTATGTTATGATCTACTTTTTAATAGCTCTAATATCCCAGGACTTGACCTTTTTCTGATGACCTGCACCGAATGAAATCAGACAGTTTTGCAATCTGGGTTGCAGCCTGATAAAGATCTCTCCAAATTCTCCATCCATCATGGTTTGAATGTGGTTGTGATTTAATAATCATCACAAGACCGATATGTTAGGCCAAATATCGCAGTCAATAAGTATGTCTAATTTTTCAGAATGACTCCGATCTGATTTCGGATTCTGAAAGTTCTGTTCATATGAATCATAAACATTGCAATCCATTTCACATATTTTGTTTACATGTGCATTACATGTATTCTGAACAAAACTTTAGTACATGCGCATTGCGCAGCACATTCAGAACTAGAGAAAGAAGGCTAAGACCTACTACTGATAACTAATAATTTAACAAGTAATTCAAGTTTTGTTTATTATTATTGTTACATGCTTTAACATGCTGATTGAATAAACTAAAATAATAATAGTTACAGAATAAAGAATAAAAGGCACTCACAGGAACACATTTTTGAACTCTTACTAATTAAACACCTGATTCAGCTCATTAGTAAAGACTCCAAGACCAGAAATACATGGGTCAGGCTTCGTCTATTTGAAAATGCTTTTTTTTTTTTTTCTGTATGTTTGGACCTTCTCTCCCACTTAGATGGCATTTTTACATGCAAAACCAGCTTTTTGAAGATGCTCTCCCAAGTGGATAAATTTGAAAATGTTTTTAGTGGTTTAGTGTAGACTGTGAAAACAGATGTATTTGAAAAAGTTGATACATGTTTAGTCATGTGATGCATATTGTAAAGATAGATATCATTATGTATAACACTGCCTCCTATGTGCTATTCATTCTTTCTTGTGAAGATAAATGCTACTGTCTTGTGGCAACATGAGGGCAATTGTGTTTTAGACCATACATGGAATGGAGACTGAGTGCAACCTGGACACATCAGTGAGTGGTGGGATATTTTGCTAATAAAATAACTGTGCCAGAAGAATAGTGTGAGATCTTTATTATATCTTGTCTCTCTGTATCATCTCCGTGAGCTTTTATTACATTTTACACATGCAGCAAGGTGATTTTAGTGTTTCCAATGTTTCAGTGGAAAATGCTTGAAAATGGACAGAGAGTGTTTTGAAACAAAAACACCATTTTCGAATGTATCCGGATTAGACAGCCTCATATGAAGGACACATTCAAAATACAGTTGGCCTCTCATTGGATCTATTAACAACTATTGTTAGTTCACATGATTATACCTAAGTAACGTGGACAACAGAGGCTTTGGTAGAACTCACCACATTGAAAGTAATCATTTTTGGGGGGCTTTTCACACTTGAGTTAACCCTGGGTCATTTTAAAACCTGGCTAAATGGAATCCAGAGTTATCTTGCTTTATGTTATGTTTCACACTGCACTGCTCACAATTTAGTTTACCTGGAGTCAGCAATTAAGCATATCCATGAGCTGACATTTCACACTCCTAAACACTGCGTTAATGTTTATTTACATATTTGCAGGGTCAGTGTCAAAAAATGGGCAAATCCAGCACATGGCCTGTTTACATAAAGGCTCTAGCATTGCTTCCTCAAATTATACTGTATATTACAGAGTCGGCAATGCCGACTACTACCAAGTTTTTCATAAATGGACTTTTTGGAGCTTAAGGGTAAGAATGAAACAGTCTCTTCGGTACTCCCATTGTCTGTTGCTAAGCACCTAGCCATAACATTCTAACACTGCATCGTTTCACACTGTACACTGCAATGTGGAGCAGGTTTTCATAACCCCGGGTGTAAAGTGTTTCTCTACCCGGGGTTAAAAGCAGGGTATCCTGCAAACAAGCCTGCACTGGCCCTTTACGTACCCACCTAGGGCTAGCCTAAGGGCCACCAGCGGGCTGCCAGCACAGGGCCTCTGAGATTTTGCTCATTGGCAAAACGTTGGCCCCTTAGTGCTGGCCCTGCACGGACAGCCCTCACTTAGCCCACACTATTAATCTACAACAGGCAGTGGCGGTCTTTGGCATGGGCGAACCGGGCAGCCGCCCAGGGCGGCATTTTTTCATGACACGTGGGGGGCGGCACAAGCACTTGAAAAAAAAAATCATCTGCGCCGCTAAGCGGTTTTTTATTATCTATCATATAACTGTGTGGGGAATTGGCAAATTGGCGCCCCTGCTTGCTGAGAAGGTGCCGTGCACAGAAGCTGTGTGAGAAGTGGAAAGGGGAGGGGGGCGCGGGTCCACTTAGTGGGCTAAAGTCAGTCACACCTTGACTTTCTTCCAAATAACGCACATTTCATTCATAATATTAAAACACAGGCCTATAATTTGCACGTTTTTGTTTT
>JAFVLL020007120.1:0-19770 GCA_021397915.2 Tor tambroides | reverse complement strand
CCCCCATCCCCCCCGCCCCCCTTTACAGCGCCCCTGTATCTGACCAATCAGACCAACCCATTGCAATGTTTTAGTTCCATTCTATCAACTGAGTTTTTTGTATATTCAGAAGTGACAATAGCTGCTAGAAAGTCATATGACTTTTAAAAGCAGCAGATATCATATAACTCACCAGTGCTAAAATGTAAAAATATAAATAAGGGAAGATAAATAAAACAGGAGCAATGCTTATAAATGGCTTATGTTCTTGCTGATCGACTGTTAAACATTAACTCTTAGTAAACTAAGCTACATTCAGTGTGTGTTTTGTTGCTTAGTCTTTTAAACATTTTAATCAAAATGAAAGCGTTTTAGAAATAGGAATGTAATAACTGATTCAAATATTAATATAGTAGGCTAACCTAGTAGGCCTAAACAACATATTTTTCAAATTATTTAAAAATGTTAATTCACTTTAATAGGCTAATCTAATAAAATATGACTTTTATAATGAATTACAAAAAGATATATAAAAGTATACAAAAAATAAAATTAATGTTGAATTAGTAATGTGTAAAATATCAATATAAGCTGCTTGTTACGATCACTGTCCAGAAATTAAGAGCAGGCAAACCATTTCAGATCCAAGATGGATTCAGCTGGAGGAGTGCAGTTACCCTCCGACTAATCACGTAAAATACATCAGATCTATTTTGGGCGATGCATTTTGGCAGGGATGCTTGTTGCTTCATGGTGAATGTCAGATATCAGATCACCATGGCAACAGCAGAGAGCTGCATGTTTGCCACAAGACGACGCAGTAGTGAGACTGACTTGGCAGATCTGGACAGAATAAATAACATCCTATATATCCTCTTAGTAGTGCATGAGTAAAAACTGGAGGATGTGTGATGCCTCTCATGTTGAGTGTTTAGAAGGTTTTGAGGATGGTGGTGAGACGTGCTTGAGGATCAGCAAGATCACTGTAGAGATTCATATAGGGAAACTATTATTGTTAACTAAAACTAAAACTTGAAACGAACTTGAAACAAACATTAAATGAAATAAAATAAAATAAAATGTGAAAAAATCAGCTAGTTACAAGGCAACATTTCTCATTTTCATTTAGTTTCATTTGAAGTGCTAAAATGATTGAAATGAATAATTAAAAATGAATAAAAAATGAACAAAAACTATGAGTAGTATATCAAATAACACTGCTGAAAATATTAGAAATTACTCATTCATGTCGCTCAGCAAAAACATGATATTGCAGTCATTGTCCTGATTTTTATTTGATTTTATTTTGTTTTATTTTCATTTATTTCCTCTGGTTCATAACGTTTTATAGAGCAGGAGCACTAGCCTAGATTTCTGAATGAAGAGCCCATGTGACATTTTCCTTTTAGTCTTTCCTTGATCAAATCTGATCTATAAAAGTTTTTCGTACAAAGAACCAAGTGATGCTGACAATCAAAGGGCCACATTTCTAGCAAGACTGCTTTAATATTTACACGCCTTTTAAGTTTTTTGGTGCCTTGGGATTAGACATCTGATAGAATCGAGTCTTTTGACTTAACTGAGCAAACGCAGTTCCACAATGAATAAACTCATCCTTTGTGAGAATGGGAATATTAACATAACATGCTATATACTGCTACTGTATACTATATAATTCGATATATGTCAATATAGGATTAAGTCATATAAAAATGTCACTCTAATGATTATATTGCAGCATTATTGAGCAGAGATGAGGGACAACATAGGCAATAAACATAGGCCTATCGTCAGTTTGTCAAGACATTAAACATTGGCTTGACAAAACCTTGCCTAAAATTTTGCCTGGTCTTCATGGTGCTTGTTAAATTCAAACAGCCTGGACGACTGTGAATTGTGGCTGAAATTAAAAGTATGGTATTTTTGATCATACAGTGCAGGAAATAGTATACTTCTAATACTGCTTATAGCCTAATTATAAATTATTAAAGATGTGCAGATCTATTCATTTATTGAGGGATTTTTTTATAGCTACCTTTAAAAGCACTGTATGTGTGCTCATGTTGGCAAATAAAGCTTATTAATTTTTCAGCTTATGTTTTTCTCCTACTCATTTTCTCTTCTGAGAACTAGTGATTCATGAACAAATCATTTCTTCGAACCGGATCTTAAGATTCATTCGAACAGAATCGCAGAGCGTCCAGTGTGAATCACTGGACTAAATAAAGAACTTTGTTTGTGAGGTGGGTGGATGTTTGAATGCTAAACAACATAGTATTTACAGAAACACAACCTACAGAACTAAATATAGAACAAAGCTGGGATGAACCGTGGGATTAATTCAGAAAAAAAACACGTGCCTTGTTCCGCGAGCTCTGTGTGTATTTGATTCTCATTGATTCTCATAGTATTTGACAAAAAATACACAATAGTTTTAAATGATGCTTTATTTATGTTCTGGTACATATCAGATATAGATCGGCGTCTGAATTGGTTCTGTGAAATGAATCAACCAAACGAATCGATTCCTCAAATGGATCCTCTCAGCGCTAGAGAGACACATCGGGGTGTGTGATCCTCAGCAGATGCAGAATTATTGTATTAAACAGCCATCGTTTCAGTGTCTTAACCATAGAGACACTGCAACCTCGACTGATTTTCAGAAAGTCATAATGTATTTGTAGTACAAGAAGAGGAATCATGTTCGTGAACACGGCATTAGTCGTTATTTCTTCATTGATACGATTGCACGTCACAGGTGAGGCTAAAAACAATATCGATATCGTCTGTTTGTCTAAATTCCTACTATAATAATTTCCTTATTTGCTATTGTAATGAGTTACCTGGGCGTTTATTTGGCAATGGTGTGCGTTTAATAACATGGGCAATGGGAGCATTTGAAGGGGTAAATGAAATCTGTTTAGTATAATTAAAATAAACAGTGCAGGTCATAGAACAAAGTGAAATACACGGACCTTTATTCGACAGGGAAATGTTTATCTTCTTGTCAGTCAGTGCTAAAATGAATAAAAATGCACCCAAGCACAATCATTTCTGAAGCTTAGATACAGTAGAAATAGCTATGCACATTCATTTTTACAGTATATGTTCATTATTAGGTTGTCTTGTGCCTGTGTATGCTCATACAGCATTACTGTAATTGATATTGCATGCGGTTACACTCCATAATTATGGTTATGGTTCTCATAACAGGCTTAAATTTATCTTCACTTATCTAGCACTTAACATATTCAATCATTTGCAGTAATTATTTATTTAGACTGAGTTGAGCACACTAAAAAATTGTTGTAGAAGCAATTTTCACTCAGAAATTGCTAGTACATTTCACAAACAATAACAAAGAAACAGCAAGTAACAATGAATGAAACGTGGAATTTTGAAGTATTTTGAATTTGTATAGTATACTCTAAAAATCAATGTTTTAGTTTTGAATTTGAAAAATCATTAAAAAAAAAAGGAGCGAGTTGGTTTAGAAGGGCATGGTGATGAGTAAATCATGACGGACTTTACATTTTGGAGTTAAGTCTATCCCATAAGCTGCAAGCCGCATTTATAGTCGTCTTTGGGTCCATTGACATTCTTAAAAATAAGGGTCTTTAGGGTTCCCCTAAAGATGCTTTCAGGGAACAGTTCTTAAAATATTTTTTTCTTACTATTAATAACATTCTAATAATCTGAAAAAAAAAATTAAAGAACATTTTGTGCAAAAGAAGGTTTCCATGGATCTTAAAGATTCTTCATGGAACCATAGATGCCACTAAAGAACCTTTATTTTAAGAGTGAAGGTCATTTATTTCATTTGGGTTCTTAGGTTTCTCATTTTGTTGGCTCCAAGCGGTCCAAGTTTCATATTTGTATTGGACATCAGTATTCGTTTCCTTTATGCATGGTCCCTAGGTATTTTACATTCTTGCACTCACATGGTTTGGAGTTCTTCAGAATGGTTGATACTCTTTAGCAAGCGGCCAGCCCGATTTCATTACAATTTGGACTTAAGTTGTTATTCAGATACTTATTTACAGTACACATAATTACAATAAACCAACTGAAGTCAACTTTAAATAAGCCAACTTTGTTAGCAATATGCAAAAACAATATAAAATGGAGAGTTGTGATCCTGCACTGTAATTGGTCAATAGACTGTTCCAGATATTATAAAGTAACAGCTATGATGTGAAACTCTGTTTGTCTATATTTCAGGGGGCATCTCTGTGGACGATGAGGTTTATCAGATACCGCATCGGCGCATGGCTAATGGAATGACTGGCCCTGTATACCAGCACATGGGTGTTCTCAGTCAAGGAAAGGCTTTAGGATTTAATGGGCAATTGCTTCAGGCCCAGTCCCGTGGACGGGTGGCTAAGCTGATGCCCGGAGTGTTTCTAGAATCCCATTTCCAGAGAACTCCACAGAGGCAATCAGATGTCAACTTCCTGCGAAACATTGACCATGTGGAGAACAAGCCTGTATCTGCCCACCATACGGTCACAATGGTGAGCGCCTACACAACTAGTGATTTTTTTGGTTGCTTTGAGATTGTAGTGCAAAAATGTAGAAGCCTGGGGTGTTGAATTAATTAATAAAGAAAACGGGTTGGATGAGATGCCAGCACAAATGTTTAAAGACACACACATATGCACGCATATCCACACTTTTTTTTTCTTTTTTTTTTTAATATTTGTTTAATAAAACATTTTTACTAAGTAGCCTGCCTTTAATTATTATTTCTAGGGATAAAATGAGTAATTCATAATTATTCATACTTATTTCCGAACTTACACCTACACGTTTCTAAGACTAAGAATGTTATTAATTGGATCAAAAACAGGTAGTTAGACGATGCTTGCAATGTGCTGGCATTGATACTAGGTGGTTGCTAGGCTGTTGAGAATGTTTGGTTGTTGTTAGTTGTTCAGGGGTGCATTTCCAACAACGTAACTTGCTGCTTAACTACCATCATATAGGGGAAATTAACTACTCACAACTGTTACTTTGTTGCACATCCGTTGTTTGCTGGTTCAACATTAGAGAATGTCGTTATGCATGTGGAGTAATAACTGATTTGAAATCGAATTAAAGTCAGATTATTGATGTAAATAACGAACATGCTTGTTTGATGGCTACTTCGTGCACATTCACACCCTTTCACTCTCTCGACAAACAAATGCGTGTATATGGAATGAAAATTATAGATGCATAATGCATGTTAGCTTGCTTATTTTGCTCAAGCTTAAAGTCCACACGTCATACAAGAAACTAACCTACTCTTTACCACAAGTCGACATTCATCCCTGGGTTTTTAGTTTGATTATAGCTGTCTTGGCATGAAAGGATTCCACCCTTGAGTCTCTGTGATTTTCTGATCTCTAGATATGGCTCTGGTCCCTCTTTCAATGTAAGTCTTTGGGATTTTTTCACCTGTTTTATTGCCCACCAGTTAAAAAAAATCATAAGTCTAATGACTTAAAGTCACAATGAAACAAAGTAGTGGCAGATGTTTTATTCTGTATTGTGATATACATCTGAGTATGATGGATCATTGAAATTACTGAGAATTAGTTTCGATGCATTGGTTGGTGATTGGATCTTGAGATGTAGGTGTCTTGCATACGTCTACAGAGAGAAGTTTGATGTTTTCACTGGAAAATTCAGTTTAGATATTTTGATTAAACACTAAGAGGTCAAAAAATAATATATAGGGTGAATTAAGTAACAATGCATCTTTCCTCAATAATTTGCATGATTTGAGGTATTTTGTAAGGTAGTTTAGGCGTATTAATAACAGTTGATATACTTGCCTTAGCTTTGACATTGCGTCTGGCACTGAACATTTGGCAACTGTCTACACATACCGGATTGAATGATGTGTATGTGTATTTGTGAGTATCACAGTGATGATGGGAATGTGTTTTATGGTGGAGGGAGATGAACTCTCTCACCCTCAAAACCAATTACACTAATGCACCTGATGCGAGACCTCTGGAAGCTTACCCACTCCCACGAGGTGTCCAAAAAAATCAATCACGGCTCGCATATATCACCACTTCAGCGCTCAGCACTGCCTGTGAGAGTCACACATTTATATATTTATTTGCTTTAATGCCGGTGAAGCTTAATACGGGATGTGTTCAGTACACAAAAGGTCATTGCAATTTGCCTGTCAAAATGAATGTAGGTTTGAGAGCTACTTCAGTGTGGGTGGTAATTAAATTCAACATGAAATCAACATCAACCCTGTTTATGTCATGTATGTTCTGCTCTTGTTATGTTGACTTTTACTTTGTAGATGCCTTGTGTCCCTACTTTCCCTCATTAGGTCCTCATGGTTTGCACCTGTGTCTTTATAGCCCTTGAGTATCCACCTTATTCCTACACCCCATGACGGTTTGCCCGAATTATGGGTTTTACTTTTGTTAAGCTGTAAATAATCAGTGAAAGGTTCGCTCTTTGTTTTTTTAACTGTGTACAATGAGATGAGATTATTCTAACTCACCCTTCAGCCATCGAACATTAAAATGACATTTAAAAGTGGAAAAAGCAAAAACAAGGTACTTTCAGCAGACCATGAATAAACCCAAAAGCGTGATTCTTTCCACAGCAATAACAGACTGATGAAATATCACTGTAGTAATATATCTGTATTATGTCCCTTACAAAATTTAACCATGGTTTTACTATAGTAAAAGTGTAGTAACCATGTTTTTTTGGCATATTGATTACTACCATTTATTTAACCACAGTTTTACTAGAAATACCATGGTTAAACTATGATTAGTGTAGCAAAGCGATGGTTAATAATTTGTAGTTACCACAGTTTAACTATAGTAACCATGTTTTTTTTTTTGGTTTTATTTGTGGAAAACCATGGTTAATTTTCAGAAGGGGTAACATATGTTGCCTTAACCAGACATTTTCAGTAATTTCCTCGTTGCGTGATACTATTTCAAAGTAATTTCCATCCTTTTGACAGATAATAAATTGTATTTACCTGTGAAAACAAACAAACCTGGAAAGAGACGTGAGAATTTGAGGAGAAAAACGAGAGATTCTTTATGCATTTGAGTGAATTATTAATAGGATATATTGTAAATTAAATCGGGAGAACAAACCACAAATGTGCAGTATATGTTGTCATTTTTCATACTATTACAGGAGAATGCAAAAGGAAAAAAGAAAATAATCATGAAGAATAGAATGCAGCGTCTGAAAAGAGCTCTTGTCATAGATAGGCCTATTCTTGTTATAAAATGTCACATTAAAATACCAAGTGTTACGTTATTCTTATGATGTCTGAAAACAAAACATGAAGGAAAATTGATAGCTCATTCTGTCAAACAGCCGGATATGCTTAATTTGTAGGGCAACCTTATGATTTGAAATGATCCATTTCAGGCTTTTTGAATGGAAGTTCCCCAAACTGGAAGTGCCACCTATAATTCATGACACCAAGGCATCAACTTACTAAATATACTATAAGTTATACCATATTATAACTTACTAAAGAAACTTTAATTTTCTGTAAAGCTGCTTTGCAACAATTTGCATCGTGAAAAGCGCTATACAAATAAACTTGAATTGAACTGAATTAATTCAAAACGTAGTAGGCTAGTCAGGAATAACGTGGATATATACAGTCAAACCAAAAATTATTCAGACACCAGATATAATTTTTGAAATTATTCTACTAGTGAGTGCAGGACACTATAATTCATTTATGTAAGTGAGGATAGTAAAATAAAGCAAACTGTGACGCATTATACCCAAAAACATTCTTCATGCAGTGGACTACCAGTGAAATTGCTAAAAATTTGGAACCAAAAATTATTCAGACACTTTGACCTGACCATGTTTTGCTTAAGTATTTTTTTCTTTAATTGCTAATGCAAACTTTTTACACTTTTTACTGTTATTGCTTGGTAATTGACCTAAATTGGTAGTATCTAATTGTGTACTTAAATGTAACAGCTGACAGCTGACAGCTATTCAACCATTATCCATTAACAAATGAAGGAAAGACTAAACACAGGAACAAGGAAGTAAATACAAACTAAAAGTGCTGAAAACAAAACAGAAACTGAAGCTGGCAGTGCCAGAGACCACAGAGGAGCTGGCGGTGGAAGAGGCCACAAGCGAGTTGGTGATGGAATAGCACAACGGAGGGTGGAGCCAGGTGGAGTCTTCATAGTAAAGCCAAGAGGAACCAGGTAATGACTAACTGAGGAGTAGCCGGAAGAAATGGAGAACCAGGGCGACACCGCTGGTCTGGAGGGCCAAGATAGAGCTGAAGGCTAGCCGGACTGAGGTGGAGACAAGGGCTCAGCAGATAGAAGCGGCGATGGTGGAAGTGAGGGTGAAGGAGGAGCCGGAGAGAAGGAGGAGTTCAGCGGATCCAAAGGGGTGAAGAGCTGAGGCATAGCCAGAGGCCTGGAAGTCCATGATGGAAGCAGAGTGATAGGCTGCACCCAGTCCATGCAGTCTAACTCCACTTGTTTTCCCACTGGGACTTGGGACTGTTTATCATTAATCATATTTAAATTTTGTTATTTTTTTTATCCCCGAAACAATGATAATGTAATGATAATGATTTATTAACTTTGAATTAATCTATTTATTTTTTCATGTCCATGTTACAAGTAGCCTATCATTTGTTGCACATTTTTTGCAAATGTTGAAAATCATTTGTTGCTACATGTGATATGCCATATGATATGTTGCAACATTTTATACCAATTTTACTTTGTTAGTTGTATATGTTAGAAATAAATGGTATCTGTTCTAGACCTCATTACCTCAGTGTGACTGACACCGTGAAGTTTCTCATAATCAAGTGGGCGTTATTGACGTTTAAGTGTGGTCATGTTTTTATGTTTCCTCTGACATCAGGAAGCCACAGAAGTTAAGAACGAATCGTTGTCACCTCTTAGTTTCAGTAAAAGCTCTTTTGACTGAGGAGAAAGTTTTGACTTCTGAAAGTTAAAGTATTTCATTGTTTTCAATGTTCAATGATCTTTATCTCAAAAGATCAAGGAAAATGTGATTCCTTATGATATGAGGCCTTTAACATCATGCAAACGTTTAATCTTTCATTGCATCACACAGGGTTGTCCCTGTTCTTTTGCCTCTCTCAGTTCCCTTTGTGGTTTGGGAGACACAGTCAATGAAAGGATTGTTTCAAAAGGTTTCTTGTGATCTTTGATGTCAGGGTTCCTCTAACATCTGATGTTGTAGCTTCTGCTTGCACCACCAGAGGGCACCATCCCCAGTCGCTCCTGACCCATATTTAGTCCTGTGTAGACATGCAGTCAGTAACATACTTACTGTGAAGTCTTGTTAGTCTAGCTGTAGTCAGATTTTATTGGATTTTAAGATTTTTTTGTAATTGTCCAGCAAAGCAATTAATACTATTCTTGTTCATTTTCCTAAACAAAATGTGAGTGGTCTTTGTCTCTACAAAATCCATCCTCACGATGCTAGGGATGTTGCCAGGAAGTTCTGGATTGTTGTTTTTGTGACTGATAGATAGATAGATAGATAGATAGATAGATAGATAGATAGATAGATAGAATGATGGATGGATGGATGGATGGATGGACAGAATGATAGATAGATAGATAGATAGATAGATAGTTATTAAATGTTATAACATATTTGAAACTTTAAAATACTTTTTGTTATCGTTTGAGAAAATCCAGAAATTAAAGTTCTTACAACAGTTAAAACATTTAAATGAAAACTGTTAATTTGACTTCAGTTGTCTAATTGTAAATGATATCCTTCATGTACCATTCTTCATGGTTTTAGGAGGAGAATGATGACATTGAGCTGTATGTGTCGTCTGTTGGAGCATCAGAACCTGTGGCTCATGAGGAAATGATCCGATTGCTCAACATCAACACCCTTCACCACAGCTCTGGGCCGCTTGCCACCACTGATGCATCCACTGAGGTTTGTGTCTCAACAGTTCCAGGATGAAGTTACAGTCAGCTGTAAAACTGCGTAACACACAGTTGTTGCATTGCGTAGCATTAGGTGACTAAAAATGGTAGCAGAGTAACAGTCCTGCCTCCTACGTATTGACCTTTTCTGGCAAACCTGTCCGATTTGCATCAGTGGGCCGTAATGAGAGCCATCATAAGCTTGCACCATTTGTGCTGTATGTCCAGCTTTTCAGCTTCCTTTGGCTGTCTTGAGTCCAGGAGTCCCAATATTTTTTTATCATTAGTTATTTGAAGATTTTAAAAAATAAATAAATAAAGAAACTTATGTTAAAGAAAAAAATTAAAGAAGGTTATAAAAATATAATGTCTTTTAAGGGGTTAAATAGGGGTTAAACATTAATAGTTTTTAATTTTAAAAATATAAACTGAAATAAAATAAAATATTTACTTATTTTACCTAGTTTCTAAGGCAGCATTTCTCATTTTGTTTAGTTTAACTTGAAGTACTAAAGTAACTACAATTAAATAAACTAAAACGAATAAATAACAATGAATAAAAACTATATAAGCATTTAAAAATAATTCTAATAAAAATGACAAAACAACAAATTACACAAACTTTAACTGAAACTTTAAGTGAAAACGAAATATAAAATATTCTAAAAATAATAATGAAAACTACAATAATATATCAACTATACTAAAACTGTCAGACTTGTGTTATGTCTTGTTCCCCATGTGCTCTATGCCCATATTTGGTCCTTCCTGTTTCCTGTTCCTGTCTTCGTTATTAGTTCATTAGTCTCCGTCTGTGTTTAATTACTCCTCACCTGTTTCAGTTCTTCCTCGTTTGATTTCCTAGTGTTCTTTAGCCCTGTGTCTCCCTGTCTCCCACATCCGGTATTGTTTGTCTTACCCCCATGCTCCATGTTTCCTGGTGAGAACTTCATTAAAAGGAATATTGATTGTTCTCCTCATCTCCTGCGTTCTCCTTGCTCAACGTGACAGAATACCGGACTCAAACCGAAAGTGAGCGGTGCCTTTTTGCCCCCATTTTTGTTTTCCGTTTTTTGAAAGTTTTTTTTGTTTAGATCTGTTTTCCCCCGCGGCTATGGAAGTCGCCGCTTGATTCATCGCCTTGCCCGCCGAGATCTCCCTGTGGAGTATTCGTGGGAGTTCTGCGGGCTCGCTGCGGCGACGGCTTTCGATGACGCCACCGTTAACTCGCTGTTCTGGCACGGGGCCAACTTCCATCGTCCCGTGGACCTCCCAGACACCACAGGACTAAGCTGGAGGGAAGGGATCCTCCGGTGTCTGGAGAGTGTCCTGCCCCGAGCCAGAACCAGCTCGCCGCCGTTCGTGGCTCCCTCAAGCTCACCGTCCACGGGGAAGTCAAGCTTGCCATCCACGGGGAAGTCAAGCCCGCTGTCCGCAGCTCATTCAAGCCCGCTGCCGTCCGCGGGAAGTCAAGCCCTCGTGTGTTGGCTCCAGCCCCAGAGCGTGCTCCAGAGCCCGCTCCTCGACAGCGCCCCCCCAGTGCCCGCTCCTTGACAGCACCCCCCAGTGCCCGCTCCTCCAGAGTGCCCTCCAGATCCCGAATCAGGCCCCGGGAGGGTCTCGGAGTCCTCTACTTTCCCCAAGGATTTTTTTGGGGGGGTAGTAGGGCTCCAGCTGTAGAGGCCGGGGCGGGGGCTGGGGCCGCGGCCTTGGAGGCGGTCCCGCCAAGGCTTCCTGAGTCCCTGGATCTGCCATGGCGCCCCAAGTCCCCCGATCCGCCATGGCCTCCCGAGTCTCCTGTCCCAACATGGCCACCGGAGCTCCCTGCTCTGCCATGGGTCCTGGAACGGGCGCCGCCCTGGAGGCCTTCCGTCCGGTCACCCTGTCCCTGGAGGCCTCCAGAGCACCCACACCCCCTCCCCATTGGATGTTATATGGGCGCAAAGACGCGCCTTCTGGAGATGGGCGTGATGTCAGACTTGTGCTATGTCTATGAAAATAATTCTAATAAAAATGACAAAACAACAAATTACAAAAACTTTAACTGAAACTTTAAGTGAAAACAAAATATAAAATATTCTAAAAATAATAATGAAAACTACAATAATATATCAACTATACTAAAACTGTCAGACTTGTGTTATGTCTTGTTCCCCATGTGCTCCATGCCCATATTTGGTCCTTCCTATTTCCTGTTCCTGTCTTCGTTATTAGTTCATTAGTCTCCGTCTGTGTTAAATTACTCCTCACCTGTTTCAGCTCTTCCTCGTTTGATTTCCTGGCGTTCTTTAGCCCTGTCTCCCTGTCTCCCACATCCGGTATTGTTTGTCTTTCCCCCGTGCTCCATGTTTCCTGGTGAAAACTTCCTGGTGAAAAATTGATTTGTTCTCCTCGTCTCCTGCATTCTCCTTGCGCAACGTGACAAAAACAACACTGACACAATGTTTACTTCTCAGTTGGAGAAGCAGTTTTTTTTATAATATAACGCGTATAATGCATTTTAGCACATCTTAATGCATTATATAGCATATTTGGTGCTACTGATGTTTTGATGTTTATAATATAATGCAATGCACATTAATATAATGCAATGTACATTATTCATTATATAATTATTGTAGTGGCTTTTTTGCAGTATGACAAATTTTGCAGTATGACAAAGTACAATTTTTTTATGTAGCCTCTCCATTAATATGATATAATTAATGATAATGTTTAAAATATTTTTAAACTGAATATAGCACGTTACCTCACAGGAACCTGCTGTCAACTAACCAAGTACAGGTGCATTTGTTGCAGGACGTGTCATCCAGTGTGTGTGTGTGTGTGGGGGGGCAGATTTAGGGGTGGAGTCAGCTTCTGTCTTTAATGTCTTCCTTAAGATCGCACTTGTTGATCCTTGTATCACTTTTACTCAAGCACAGTATAAATGTATATGCCTGATGTAGCACTACAGATCTGCTTGACATTGTTGGATTTTAAGACTATTAAAGTTCTTTTCTGTCTGGCTTTGAGCAGAAGACTGTTTTCAAAGACCACCATGATAAGAACAGCCTTTGGGGTAAAGACGGCTTCTATGTGCTGGTTATCTGCCTCACAATATTCATCATCGTCTTCACCTGTTTAATGGTATGTATCTCTCAGAGTCTTCTACCATATGCTTGATTTTCATAGTATGTGATGCTATGTGGGAAGATACAACCTGGTGTTGAGTTTGCGTTAATGAAATGGAGTTCTCACTTGTGTTTTACTGATTTATCAACTTTGCTTCAGAAGTTTCTCCTAAAATTCCTTCACAGAAATACCAATAGATTCAAATGAGTTGTTAACACTTCAAAATGACAAGTCTTGACAGATTCTGAGGAGAAATATTTGAGCTCGTGTTGAGATGCCTGACTTCTAATGTGGGAAAACTGGGGGCTTTCTCAGGAAAAAAAAAAAACATGTGATAAGTAAGAAACTTTGGTAAAAGTCATACACTTCATACAATGCAAAAAGTCGCTTCACACTAATAAAATAAAAGAATCGATGATTCAAACTTCTTCAAATATGAGAGAAATTCAAATTCTGCTGTAAATCAACTCTAAATGGACAACAGTGTCATTATTCAACCCAAGTCACTTCAGTGTTTGGTTCACAGTTTACTCTCCATTTCATCTCAGTGCTGTCTTATAGAAATCAACGAGATATTAAAGAGATCTTATTTGTGATTTTGCTGTCCTACGGTTTGAAATATTGAATACTCGTTCACTTGTACAAGTTCCAATACTTCCTGTTTAATGCTTGTCTCAGCAGAAACCCTTGTGAAGTAAACGCCAACGGTTTTTAAGATTAAAACTCAAGTCTGTACACACTGCAGACATTTGGGTCGTATTATACCGTGAGTAATTGTGAGAAAGACCCGAACAGAAGCAGAGACACAGGATATGATACAGAAAGAGTCATTGCAAAACGGATGTATTGTGGCAGAGGAAGTCGCATGGTTTCCTCTAGTGGTTCAGCGCTTTAAAGGGATCAGCGCTGCCATCTTGATCGCACCTGACTCTGCCCTCTGATTGGTCGACGTTTGCTCTTAAAGTTTAAGTCTGTCTTAAGTCCGGTAATGACATCTTCGAGTGTCCTCAGAGCACCCACACTCTCTGGCGCTGATGGACTGAAGAGCTTAAGGAATAATTACCATGTTAAGCTGTGAGCCGCTCACAATGACAGGGACCGTTGAAGCATTATTAGCATTGTGATTCTGTAAATACAAGGACAGGACAGGTTTTCAAACTTGTTAATGCCTCGGACCACCAAATATAATGATCCTCTTGCAAGGGAAACTCCTATTTCCCCGTTTATCACTGTAAAGCTGCTTTGACACAATTTGCATTGTAAAAAGCACTATATAAATAACGGTGACTTGACTTGACTTAACTAAAGGCAGCTATGTAAGATTAAAAATTATAATTAAAAATATGCCTAAAATATCAGCCGTAAAATATTTACCCATTATGTTTTTTCCTACCTAGCAGAATACTGCTTGATATATAAAACTGAATAGAAACATAAAACAGAACAGAAAATAAAATTTAATCTCATTATTTCCAAGAACGCAGAATGATAAAGCAATAATATCAAATTTGGTGAATTACAACAAATCATATGTAATTTTTTAAAATTGAATTTTATTCAGAATTTACTTTTATTTATTTATATATATATATATATATATATATATATTTTTTTTTTTTACTTTAAAAAACAATTTTTTACAGACACTCTGTGGCCTCCTGAGATTGAAACCCCCTGTACAAAATGCAATTTTTATGTGGCATGTGGTATAGTGTTTCTAATTGTTGAGTAACATTTTATAAAAGCACTCATTGATAAATCATTGATAGCTCACTAGAATACTTGATACCTATTTGTCAAAAATGATATATTCTTAAATAAATAGTTTGTAAGAACGTATAATTTCATGACATTTCGAACTTTCTACATTAAAAAAGAATCTGGATTATATGGTAGTATTAAGTGTTTAGGTGTCAATCATGAATCGCGGTGAGAGTGTGAATTGTGAAAACTACTTTTTGTCCTTGTAGAGCTGCCAGATGCATTTGTAAGTGTAATTACATAATCCTAAACCACATTAAGGGCCAATATTGAAAATAAAGTGTTTATTCGCTTGAAGTCAGGCGTAAATATGCACCGAAACCATACAACATCTCATTGTGATGTGATAGAGACCTCTTGTGGGAAACTTGGGAATTCCTGAATGCAGTTGTGAGCACATTTATTTTCAGGTGCGAAAACATGCTAATTTGAGTAGTTACCGAACTAGTTGTATTGTTAAAATAGATTTAAAGGGCTTTTCCGACTAGATACCCTGGCTTTTACATGGCCTGGTTCCTTTGTAGACTACCTACTTTTAGAAGAAGATGACGTTGAATTGTGTAGATGAAATTATGTAAAGCAATATTGTATTAGTTTTAATCATGGACTGCATGTGGTTTTATGCGATGCAGAGAGTAGTGAAGATTATAATAGCTTGTTTAATTTCTCAACAACATTGGAAACTGACTAAATGTATTCAGAGAATTCATTAAATAAGTATGATAATAGGGTTAATAAATCTAAATTTTGTCATTTTAAGTCAGAAAATTCCCTGTTAATTGTTATTTTAATTGCATCTTTTTGTAACTGTTAAAAGCAGAGTAACTGTATTATTGTTGTATTATTACTTTTAGATTATGGGAACACATATTCAGGTCACACTTTATATTAGGTGGCCTTAACTGCTATGTACTTACATCAAAAAATAAGTACTAATGTACTTATTGTGGTCATGTTGTATTGCAAAACACTTCTGCTGTTATTGAGGTGGGATACAGGTGAGGTTAGGGCAGGTTTGGTGGTATGGGTAGGTTTAAGGGTGGGTTAAGGTGTAAGGGATGGGTCAACAGTGTAATTATAAATGTAATTACAGAAATTAATTACAGATGTAATTACATATAGGTATTTTTAAAAATATTAGTACAATGTAAATACATGTATGTACACAATAAGTGCATTGTATCAAATGATTAATTTAAATGTAAGTACATAGTAGTTAAGGCCACCTAATATAAAGTGGGACCCATATTCACTATTAACTAAGAGTATACTAAGAGTAACTAAGAGTACACGTAATGAATGATTTACATGGGTATAAAATGGATGGCTAAGCTGTTGAATATGGTTAAAAGCAGCAATGTTAGTAACAGCAATAAGGCGGTTGAGGTTAGCAGAGAAACATTTAGAGGCAAGTAGTGATGAGGAAGTGATGTGTAGTTCAGATAGTGTGATGAAATGTCCTGTGAGGTCTTAACAGTCAACTGTGGATTACAAGAAACTTGTATAAACATACTGACGTGAATCTGGTAGCAGATAAATGTTATTATATAATATATGTAATAATTATAAGTAACAAAGTTTGGAATAAGTAATGTATTTGAAAGAAGCTCATCAAAGCTGAAGTTGTCAGTGTCACATGATTCTTCAGAAATCATTATAATATGCTTATTTGGTGCCCAGTTGTTATCAGTTATTAATGGTGCTGAATAATTAATAAAGTTTCTTATTAGTATCAATGTTGAAAACATTGTTTTTGCTGCTTAATATTTTTTTTGTGGGAACCATGATGCATTTTTCCCAGGATTCTTTGATGAATAAAAATTTAAAAGACAACACTTATTTGAAGCCAATCGTTTGTAACATTATAAATGTCTTTACTGTCACTTTTGATCAATTTATTATGTCCTTAGTGAATAAAAGTTTCTTTAATTCCCCCCACCCCCACATCTTAGTTACTAGAATGGTAATGTATCACGTTTTCAAAATAACAAAATATTAAGCAGCACTACTATTCTCAACATTGATAATAAATCTAAATGTTTCTTGAGCAGCAAATCAGCATATTAGTATGCTTTATGACAGACAATGTATCAGTGAAGACTGGATTAATAAATTATTTAAATATGTAATAATTTAAGTAATATAATTAACTGATGTACTTAATTTGTATATTTATAAATATATCATAATTTACATAAGTATGTATTGAGTGCATTTTAATAACAAAAAAAAATAAATAAAAAAATAGCAGTTTATCTTGCTGCGAGAGTTTGGATTAAATGTTTAGACTGAACTACCTGTCTAGAATTACTGTTTAAGCTGGGACCACCCCACCAATTATAAAAAACAAATAAAAAAAATAAAGAATAAGGATTCTCATAACTTCTTCTGACCCATTAAGCTAAGGTATATTTGAGTAATACAGTAGGTGTTTGCAAACCTAAAAAAATGAATTAAATAGGAACATTATTATAGTAATGACAATTGTCATTCATGACAGTTATAAAAAAAAAATATATATATATATATATATATATATATATATACATATTTTCTATATGTAAAATATAATTTATTTTTAGATTTAGGGTGACCTGGAAAAGTTTTTATGAGATTTAAACTAGCTGTGAGTAATAGATTAATGTTAAAAAGTAGTATTTCCTTTCCTCAGGTGCTTTACCGAATAAAGGAGAAGGAATTCTTGGATAATCAGCTTAAAGACCCATCCCCGCCCAGCCGGGACATACAGCTGGCACCCATCCCTGTTCATGGTGCTCAGCCCCCTCTGACCCTCAAGAACAGTATGGTCCAGGCCAACCAGACATCCAAACCCAGTGCCATCCATTCTACCAGCAGCACAAGCGCCCCGTCCTGTAACATCAGCATCCATCAGACCCATTCCAGCGTGACAACGTCAGAGCCGCAGTGCCCACCTGGCCACTCTGTGGCTGAGCTCAAACCCACTGTGTCCTCCACACATTCACCCTTTAGGATGAAGCCGGTTGCAGGCCTGCAGGAGCGGTAAGACTTTGTACATGAAAGACTTTTGATTTATAGGGGTCCTATTATGCCCTTTTTTTTACAAGATATAGTATAAGTTGAGGCGTTTGAGGGAGTTCAGAAACAGTGCTGACTAATACATAGAGAATAACTCACTTGGGAGTGGACTTTGTGGTTTGTAGCTTTGCAGATCTGTTTCACGCTCAAACAGCAACGTTATACACTGAAGGAAGCTGAAAGTGTAAAAAGCATAATAGTACCCCTTTAAAGGAAGAGTTCATTCAAAAAGGAATAATGTCATTATTTACTTACTCTCATATTGTTTCAAATTCACAAGCTGTTATTTTTATGTAAACTCCTTTTATAAAAGGAGAGCTTTAGAAGAATCTGCTTTTTTTCAAAGTGACATTGTGAGAGGACTGATTCTGTTTTTGCCAAACATCGTTAATTCTTGTGTGGCATAACTAAATGCAAATGTGCAGAATGGAATATGAGACTTCAGAGATCTTAGCTTGTCAAGCAACTACATTTTAATGATATAACCAAGCCAAATACACTCTATGATAAGGATTCTCAGCTCTGGCTCTCGAAATTCACTTTCCTGTAGAGTTTAACTCCAATCTCGATCAAACTCACCTGCCTGTACTAAGACTGCGTCTGGAAGAGTCCAAAGTAGGAAGGCATCAAGGCACGTCTGAATCCAATGTCAGCTTCACTTCCTGTCTCCTGAGATGCCTTCATCTGATCGATTTTTGAAAGGCAGCATAGATGTATCCTTCGCTGCCTTTGGTATCCCACAATCCTATGGATTACATTCTGTGACAGTTCAGCTAAAAAAATAAAGATGGTGTCTGAAATTTGCGTTTGGTTGTCAGTTTGTGTGTAAATGTATACTTCTCACCAACTTTTTCCACTTTTGATGTTACTTTAGCGAGAAATCAGTATTATAGCCTAGTAATTAAATATTCGCTTAGTTATCACCAAATCTCACTCTGTTTTGTTGTAGATCATTAAACCGTTACGCTGCCGCTGAAGCAATTCCGAAATCAGTTTTGTGAGGTGTCTTTGTACACAAACGCTGCCCACAAAGTCATTGCCTCATAAGGCAGCAAGGCAACAAGTCAACAGCCTAAGCTTTCAAATGCAGCCAGTTAATCCTGAAGACCTTGATTAGCTTGTTCTGGTGTGTTTGATTAGGGTTGGAGCTAAACTCTGCAGGAAAATGGATCTTGAGGGCCAGGGTTGAGAACCCCAGCTCCATGACTTAAAGGGTTAGTTCACCCCAAAATGAAAATTCTGTCATTAATTACTCACCCTCATGTCGTTCCAAACCCGTAAGACCTTCGTTCATCTTTGGAACACAAATTAAGATGTTTTTGATGAAATCGGAGCGCTATCTGACACCCCATAGACAGCAACACAACTGAAATGTTCCCAGGTCCAGAAACGTAGTAAATACATCAGTAAAACAGTCCATGTGACATCAGTGGCTCAACTTCAGTTTTGTGACGCTACAAGAATACTTTTTTTAAGCAAAGAAAACAAAAATAACATAATTTACTCAATCATTTTTCTCCCCGTGTTACGTTGTCCGCCATTTTAGAGAGTATCACAACGCATACGCACGCTGTCCCCTAAGTGTAAACAACGCTTATTACGCAGATTGCGTTCATGCGCGCGCTTTCCCCCTGAACGTAAACAACGCTGATTACGTCAAATGCGTTCTTAGGTACTCTCCAAAATGGCGGAAGACGTAATTTACATTTACACATACTCATTTTTTCATTTCAAATTTGCACATATTAGACCTGTACACACATAATTGTCTATATTATATATTGTGTTTTTGCTATTTTGTACATTGGCTATTTGTATATTTGTATATTATTCTTTTATTATCTGTGTCCTGTCCTGTTGCTGTCTTTCTGTTGCACTGTGGAGCTTCTGTCACTATAACAAA
>JAFVLL020007119.1:0-32605 GCA_021397915.2 Tor tambroides | reverse complement strand
TAGCACAGTAGTGTATATGTGTATGTGTGTGTGTGTGTGTGTGTATATATATATATATATATATATATATATATATATATGCTTTTCATACTCTTGTGCAATAAATCACAGTACAAGTCTTCTGCATAACTTGGATGCTAAAAATGAACTGATCTCACTTTCTGCAGGTGAAGATGGCAAAGGAGCTGGAGTGGTGCATATCGGTAAAGCCGTGGGTAACAGTGACGTATGGTTTCGTTTCAATGAAGGTGTGTCTAATGCAGTGCGCAGAAACGTTTACATTCGGGAGTTACTTTAAAGTGATATGGGTGAGAAAGAGGATGAAGCCCATGTTAATTTGCCACCCTTAAATCAATACATGAAAAATCAAAAATGTTCTAAACCTTGTACTGTAAAATTAAAAAACTACAATGTGTGAAAAAGAAAAAGCACTGGTTCCTCTTTGTTTTTTTTTGTTTTTTATTGTATTCTTGTATAGTTGTCTTACACTTTTATAAATACATGTTTTCACTAAATAACAACAGTTTTTTTTTTCTTTTATTTCATAATGTCGTGGCATGATAAGCGTAAACAAGAAAGCAGATTTACATTTGCATGTTTGTTCGTCCTAGTCAGAGTTGTATGACAAGTACAAAGTACTTGTAACCATGACTGTGGGTGGAGTCACTTCTGTTGCCATAGTGATGAGTTACAGCTGGTGCACTATATTATAACACATTTACTTGACTCCACCCAAGGGTTGTCCTTCAGTACATCTGGATTCAGAAATGGATCCTCGTTCATTTTCTCCTCGATCCATTTAATTAACCTGGAAATAAATGGATAATAGGAGGATAGAACTTAACAAACACACACACACACACACACACACACAAAATATCTGTAGACTTATCATCTACTTAATTTATTTCACTAAACTTGGAACTTCACAAATCAAAATACATACTTAAATGCTATATTTATATTATTTTAATATTTTCACAACATATGTATTCATATTTTTATACACAATGATTTGCATTTAAATATGAATATCTATACAAATAAAAAAAAATATATAGATAATTATTTTTATGTATTTATTTTTAATTTCTTCGCAATTTTATGACAGTTGTTAAAGGTTTACAAACCCCTAGTTGGAAACCACTGGTTTGAAACAAACCAAAGCAGTAGACGTTTTACGTTTGAAACTCACTCGGGAATGGAGACGGACGTTTTCTCTCTGTTAAACTGTAGCTGCTGTTTCAGACTGTCCACATGATTCTTCAGCTGAGTCTCATCCAGCTCATCCATCTGAAATACCATCCATCATGTTTGTTTTAATGTTACGTCAAAGTCTCAAAGCTGAATTATCTGTAAATGATAGCTAGGTAATTTTATTTCAATAAAAAATAATTGTATATAAAATATACAACTGGCCTACCGTGCTAAGGTGAAGTTAAGTAGCTTAGAATTGAAGTGAAAGGATTGTCAGGAATCCTCCAGCAAATAGGGTGTTTGGTTTTTTCCCTTTTGTAAATGTCTGGTTTACACAAAGGAGGTTGAGATACACACCTATTTTTGAGGTTATGCAGCATTCAAACTACTTTGTTAATCAAATTCTTTCTCTGCGTGGTGAGTTGTAATGGGAGGGATGTTTATCTCATTGGACTCTGTACATCTATGTAAAATACATGCAAAACTTCCCATTTGGCTTCAAATAGTCCTTTCTAGTCTTTGCCAGAGAAAATAAACTTCAGAATGAATGTTGTGATGTTATCATGAGTAGTCACTTGATAACATCCATAAATGTTATTTAAATGTCCCCCAAAAGTCATAATCAAGTCAGTGTGTTTGCCAAAAAGTTACATTTTATGATTTCTTTAATTGAATTATAGTTGTAGCATTTAAACAGTAACTTTTACAACAGTTGTCATGCTTTTGACACTTGATTCTAACATTAAACTACCATAAACTACCATTCAGTATGATTTTATTGAATCTTACCATCACAGGAATAAATTGCATTTTAAAATATAGTGTAAAATTTTTTTTTATTGTAATATTGCAAAATATTACTGTTTTTACTGTATTTTAGTAAATGATGTCTAAAGCAATTTGCAACAGGGAAAATGTTGGAGTAGCTCTTAGCTCTAATTCCTATCATGTCTACTTAGTATTGATGCAGTAGTAGAAACCAGCCTTGTTTGGTAAAAGTGAAGGCACCGGTCTGTTAATGAGATCAGGAAGTGCTACGAGTGAGCGATGTTCTTAGTTGCTAAGTCTGTCTAAACCATGTCCCTTAAGCCACTTATAGTAACACAGCAAATATATCTCTGAGTCATGCGTGCTCTTCAACTGTAGAGTTAAGGCTTGATGTATTCTTACAGACAGCAATGAATGGTGGCATGATGCAGATTATCTTTTTATTCCTCATCTGATTAATGCTTTATAGACAGTGTTTTTAATGAATGCATTTTGAAAAAAAAAAGAAAAAAAATCCCCATAAAAATTGAAAGTGTGCAAATCTCTTTTCAAGAGAATATTTGCAATACAATTCAAAAATATATTCACAACATTGTGAGATTGCATGTTTTGCTTAAACACTGGATAATCTTACATGTATAATTTAGAGGTCAGATCATACCCAAAACATTTGTGAATGTTCCTTCCATTGTGAACCAATAGCCAAAATGTTAAAAATCAAACACTGATTTAGTTATGGTTGTCCACTTAGGAATAGTTACTGCAAAGTCTGTCCAGAACTCCCTAAAATACCACAAGAATGGTGATAGACTGATATGTTACCCAGCCCAATGACATCATGCATTTGGCAGATGATTCTATCCATAGTGATTTAATTTGCATTTAAGCAATGCATTTTTTGTATTCATGCATTCACTGGGAATCAAACCTATGACCTTGGCTTTGTTAGTACCATGCACTTTTCAAGCAACGCAAAGGCTATATTCTGCAACATCAGCCAATAATTCTGTCCATTAGCAGGACATTTATTTTTCTATGTGTCAGGTCTAAAATATACCAGTAGCCTTGACAACAAATTATGTTTTCACTGTCATTGTGAAATTTAAACTTTGGATGTTCAAATTTGTTTAAAATAGATGTTGCAATTATATGTACATCCATTTCTGCCATTAAACTATTAATAATAAATTGCATGTATCAGCCATAAGGCACCCAGCTCTTCGGTTGCTGGGATCGACATCAGCCATTGCAGGACCCATATCAGTCAACCACTACTCAAAACTACCACCTTTCTCAAGTCAGCACAAGGAGCGTCTGATCTGTTAGATGCTCTTCTGGCTGATTTTGTCCACTCTACCCAGGACTGTAGCTCCAGCAGCATTCTCCACCCCTCGCAACCATTCAGAACATTTCAGAAGAACGCTCTGATCCACACTCTGTTCATCTTCCTCATACTCCACGTCATCATATCGGTGATGCTCATTTAGAAGAGAGATCTTCACCAGTGGGATGTTGGATCGAGAACCTGGCTTGGCAGGCAGACGGTCTTTCTGGTGCGGTGTCGTTACGTTGCCACGGATGGCACGGAGCTGCTTCTCACGGCTACGTTTCTGCAGGAGCAAGGTGGCCTCAGGAGTCAAGTTGAGAGAGAAGTTAGATTCACTATTCAGTCCATGGCCTGATCCCGATGAAGCCTGTGGACTACAAGAGTTTGTGGGAATGTTCTTCTTGCCAGAGGATTTCACTGAGGAGGTTGTTGCCAAATTGGTTGTAGAGGTACTATTGCCAGAAGTACTCTTAGAGGAAGTTGGGGTCGAGGAACCTGAAGGATCAGCGGATCTTGGAGTCGTAATCCAAGTGCTTTTACCCTCCATCCTCAAGCCAGAAGGGGCTCGACTGGTGGGCAGCTTGCTTTTGTGTGGCGTGGCCTTCTTGCTCAACTTCTTGAGCTGGTCCTTCACAGAACTTTTCTCCTCCGTGGTCTTGACCGGAATGACAGGCGATGGTCCTGAAAGTTTCTCTTTGCCCGAGCTGGGAAGACTCCGTGGTCTTGTTACAGGCGGGAAAGGCATCTTCACCAGGTAGAGCAGCACGTAGGACAAGAATTCGGTTTTGGAGGTGTAGCGCGACAGAAAAGGGACGTGATCTTTTGCATGTTTAGGGCTACCTGTTATTTCCAGAGCCCCCAACATCCACTTCTTTCTTCAAACAGCCACTGCAGAAATAGCATGCAGGAATAGTTTAGCTCTTTATACGGTGTTGGGAAAGGGGTTTGGCAAAGGCACGATGTGCGGATCCTCTGGAGAAGGTAAGCCTAATAACACGTGCAGTTTAGAGTTGCATAACAGACTGAGATGTAAACATTCACTGCAGTAGTTGCACTCTTGCTGAACTGTGAGATTGTTAGGGTAATAATGCATATGAGAGTTGATTGATTTACAAAGCCACTTTTTCCCCAAACAGTCTTAGACACATTGGATAAACCCAAATTTTGAGATAAAAATGATTGTCTTGGCATTGTAGTTTCAAATAGGCCTACATAATCCCTGCATAACTGACTGCAATAAAGGATATGTATTGTTGTGTGTACTTTGCAATTAAAGATTAAAAAGACAGGACTAGAGTTCTGTATATTACTGTAAATCAAAGTGGTTGTCAAGCATTAGTAAGTGTATCTGAACCACACGTGTCTTAAGCGTTTTCCCAATTAAAGGATTTTAGAGTTTACAGAACCTAATCTCTTTAAGAGGTCACGTAGTGTTTCTCACACCCAGTCTGAAACTTTTATTTTTTGGGATCAGGTAAAGGGTCTTCCTGCACGCAGTAAGATTGTCATTCAAATCTGAATATGGTAGCATGCAGAAGGATATTCACAAAGTGAGGTCAAGGTCATTTTTATTTATATAGCACCTTTAAACAACATTAATGCTGACCAAGGTGCTTCACAGTAACACAATACAATAATAAAAATACAAAGTTTAAAAATTTAATCGACAACATTATCCCATAAACCCGAATAAAAATCAGGGATAAGAAATTAACTCACTAAGACCAACATATCCAACAACTATGAATAGGCCTGAGAATAGAGATATATTTTCAATGATGATTTAAATACAGATAAAAATGATGATAACCTAACAGATTGAGGAAACGAATTCCACAGCTTAGGGGCTAAAACAGAAAAGGCTCTATCACCTTCAGATTTCAAATGAGAAAATGGGACGTGAGGAAGTGAGGCTAAGGTTATGTCATAACCCACAAACTTCCATCAGGCAGAGGAGTCTTGTAGGCAATGTTGTCAATTCATTGCTCTGGATAATATATTGATCTACCACTATTGTGGTATTTTAGGAGTAATTATTTATCGCTGAGTCTGGAGTTTATACCTGTATACAGTGCCTGGGGCTAAAAAGGCGTCTTTATTGTTTGTTGCCCATATGAAGTAATTAGAATTCTAACTATATATATTGCAAGTAACATAAAATCCAAATATTTGTTAAATTACAGTAGATATTTTGCCAATTACAGGGCTCGACAGTGCGAGCATTTCACTCGCATTTGCGACTAAAAATAGATGTGTGCGAACTGGAAAATGTATTTAGGAGCACAAGTGCGAATACAAAACAAAATACAAAACAGCCTAACTTATACTGCAGCCTATAACAAACGTATTCATTTATTCTGTTTATTTATGGAAAAATTGCGATGCAGCCTCATATGATTACAGAACTTTAAAAAGGCAACGGTTTAATTTAAATGAGCACAGATGAGAATAAAAGCGGAGCGAGTTGAAGTGAAGACGCGCTGAATGACGCACATTCGCCACTAGAGGGCGCTGACGCTGCCGTTACCCCGGTAACCCAGTAAACAAAGCAGCTGCGCTACTTTCCTAAAACTGTGTAAATAATGTTTCACACTCACAGTCATTTAGATATTTATATTCGCTTTAGTCTTCACAATAGCATCAAATAATTCTTACTTAAAGACTTAATGAGCTATTTATTTTCAAACATTTTTTCTAACCTAAAACATGGCCCATCCACTGATCTATAATAGAGAACAGTGGGCCTATATTGACTGATTCGTTATTATTGTTCAGTAACACAAGTTCCATTAGTTAACATGAAAAAAACAATGACTGCATTTATTAATAATGCTATCTTAATTTCAACTTTTAAGAATACATTATAAAATCAAAAGTTGTCTTAATATAATTCAATAGAGCTAACATTAACTAACATAGTTGTATTTTTTATTAATCAACATTAACAAAGAATATTAACTACTGCAACAATTAGCTATTGCACATTTTTAGTTAATGATAACCTGCTTTAACGAATGTTAACAAATGGGACCTTGTTGTAAAGTGTTACCTATTGTTCTTTCGTTCATTTGAACAATCTTTTGCACTCTAATCTTGAAACACTTGTTTACTTTATATTTTTATGTATTTTTTATAAAAGTCTTTTAGTAAATTATCTTTAATAAAGTTATTTAACTTGTTAGGAGGACAACACTTTTTTTCACTTAGAAATTATATATTGTGATTTAAAAACAAAAACATATACCGTGACAAAAGCTTCAGTGATTATTGTGAAAATTTTATACCGACACAGTTTAATAGGATTATAACTAATTACATAATTAGCCTATTAAATAGTGTCTGAAGTAAAATTATTTAAAAACCTTGTGTACTTTCTGTATTCTGATAAATTAAATAATTGTGCTTGTAAATGTCTCTTTGTATCCCCTTATTAAGCTAAAACACCTAATTTGAAAAATTTGCATTGCGCCCCTAAATTTTTTTAATGCGCTCCTAAATTTTTTGACTTAGGAGCACATGTGCTCTTTGGGGAAAAGGTAAGCGTCAAGCCCTGAATTAATGATTTTTGAAGGGCTTTTAAAAGTGAACTGGGCTTGTTTCATGTTTACCCCCTTTGACGTACAAAGATGCAAGTAGTGAAGGGGTTCCATCAGTCATAATTTGTCTAAATATGATCAAAGAACTTAGATTGACAAGAAGTGAAAGCCAATAGAATATTCCATTGCAACACCAGTGCCCAGCAGCAGCCCTACACTTCCATTGCTATCACAATATCAGCTGCTTTGTTTAAAAAGAAAAAGTATATTAAAGCTGAAATCCAACCTGAAGGAATGGACAACAACACAATAACGTACAATCATTAACACTTTATTCTACACTTTGTGTTTGTCTTCCTTTTTATTTTTTTCACAAAACCTTTGCTCTCTAGAAACCATGTCAGTTTCGGTTCAAGTATTAGCATTATAAATACTGAATTAATTCCAACATATGTATAACAGCTTGACAGTAAACTGTTTTTGCAGTATTGTTTTATGTTAATGTATCCAAAATTATTTAATTATTCAATTATGACAGACACAGCAATTCATCATGTTCTATAAGATCATCATGTTTGTAGTGTGCTCCAGGGGATTAAAATGTACAATATATATTCCATACCTAGTGGAGTAATAGTAATAGTAAATGTGTAAAGTTCACCATACTTCTGGTAAATAGCTTCCCACCCAGCCCAACTGTGTGGATAACTGAGCTGATCTTTTTTTTTTTTTTTGGAAGTTAGACTCCAGTGCCATGACTAAATCCACCAGTGCCATGCTGGGCACTTTCTTAAGTTGAGGTCAGTGTACTGTTTGTCCTTGAGGAATGCGTACTGTGAATCAGCAGGGACATCTGTGGTCAAGATTTTACACTCCTTACAGGGACCATCTTCACAGACTGCGAATTTCCCCACAACCTTACTGGCCATATACCCAGCTATGTAAACCAGTACACTTCCATCATGATCAAAGGCAGATGCTGCTGAAACTGGTGGCCTCATCTCATGTATCTCGGCAGGTCCAGGACACGTTTTGGTAGGACACCCTAACATCAGACTCCAGCACAGTATCAATGTTCTGGAAAAACAAAATTCATACAAATAGTAATCATAAGGTTTTCCTAATGATATATATGTCACAAATAAAATTGAGACGTATTACGACAATATTAAGATTAAGTGTAGACTTATTTACATTTGTTTGCATCTGATATATTTCTCCACTCTTTTAATCAGGTTTTCCTTTAATTTTTTTTCCCTATCTGTATATTTTAGTTATCACTGACTCCTTATTAAAGGGGTCATGAACTGCCTTTGTTTTTTTATTTTGTACCATTCTATGAGGTCAACTTATAATGTTATCAATATTTTACATAAAAAAAAAAAAAAAATTGTAATTTAGAATAAGCTATTTTCTGTCCTGTTCTTAACCACCCTCATCAGAACGCTCTGTTTGAACAGGCGCGGCCGGATTGTAAACTCAGAAGTAAACGCCCACTGCTATGATTGGCTAAGAGTTGTGTATGTTTGACAGCGTACATTCCTCATAGATGGGCGCTGCTGTGATTTAGGTCAAAAACACATAAATGTTGGCACCGATAGCCTTGTGGGCAGCACGCTGACATACAGCACCATTGCATTACAGGCGTCCCGAGTTCAAATCCCGACCTTTCCCGATCCTGCCCCCATCTCTCTCCCACTTCGCTTCCTGTCAGTTCTGATCTGTCCTGTTGTAATAAAGGCAAAAATGTAATAAATCTAAAAATAATACACGCATAAATAACTCGATATATATCAAACAATCTGTAAGAAGAGATGAAGCAATAGTGACCATGTAATGAAAACAGTTATACTTGTGTTGCAACATTACTGTCGGATCCAATATAGTCAGCACATCATCATCTTTTACTTTCAATCTTTTTGAAAATCCTGTGTCAAATTGTGCCTTGTTTATAAATGAATCTGTGGTAAAATGAACAAAGGACCAAGTGATGAGTTTTTGGCTCAAGGTCTGCATTTAAAGTCACACTGGAGGTGTTCAGCTGGGATTAGGACTTTGCTTTCTGCAGACCAGTCAAGTTCTTCCACACTGACTGAATCAATTATTTCTTTTTGAACCTCGCCTTGTACACCGAGGCATTGTCAGGTTAGAATAGAAAAGGGTCCTTTGCAAACTGTTGCTATAAAATTCCCTAGAATGTCATTATATGCTTTAACATTAAGATTTGTACTCATGGAAATTACTAAAGTAGTCAAACCTGTTCATTAGAAGGGGGCGACTCAATACTTTTGTCCATATAGTGTAGCTGGTCCCGGCTGAGTTTGTTTGTTTGTTTAATGCCATTCCAGCTTCTGTGGCTATTTTCATGCCGAGAAATATTATGGCTGAATTATATCATGTTTTTATGATTTATTTTCACTAAAAACTCCAAACCTGTATTTGGCTCAAGTCTGTTAAAAATCTCTTCAAAAGAGTTAACTGAATAAAAACTCGCTCTCAATGAGTTAAAACCAGCACAATCTAAAAAAACATGCTTAATGGATAAAAGGATTCAGCAGAGAGAACATGTTGGAGGATCTTCCCCTAGTATTAAAAACTTGTGTGTCGTCCTAGAATGACCAATTCTACAGCGGGTATAAACTATCTGGTCCCATCAGTTAAAAAATTATTTTCCAACATTGGGACCAATTTCATGGAGTTTATTCATTGTATAAATCCCACTCTGTTTGGTCCTGGCTGAGTACTTTCCCTGGATTCTGAGATTCTCAGTTTTACTAGAAGTTTTACAGTTTTACTACTCTCCCTGACCTCTCTGACTCACAAGTCGAGTGGATGACCACAAAGCAGTCCATCAGCTCTCCTTGATGGATAATAAAATACAAGTTATTGTATTGCAAATACATAGAATTTTCTAAAAATTCAGAAAAACCAAAGATCACTTACCATGGTCTCCAGAAATAAAAGAAGTTATTTGGTGGGAATCAAACATTGTCAAGTGTATAGTCTATTGGCTGCTCCACCTGTTCAGCTTTGACTTCCACATTAGCAGTGACTGGTGGATCTGCATATACGAAGCCCGTTTCATCTACTCTACAGTTAGCAGTCACTCTAGCATAGCTGTGTTCGCCAATAGTCTTCTCAATATCGACAGACTTCATAAGCTTCTGCAGTGTGCGGACAGATGGCATGGAGAACACTTTAAACAGCAGCCTGTAACACTTTGGACTGGCATGTAGCAGAGACAAGAAGAAAGCTTTGTCCTTAGTGGTCCACCGAAAACCATGAGCCTTCCGCTGAAACATATGTATCTGTGTACTCACAAATGCATATGCTTTGGGTGGTAAGAGTTTCTTCAACTGCTTCATCACTGACTCCTTATTAACACAGGCCTTCCTGGTCTTCTTCAGCCTGTTCACTTCTGCCTTCAGTTTGCACACCTGTACCTTCAGACTCCTAATCTTCATCTTCAGGGCATGTTCCCTGGCAGAAGCTTCAAGGTCTGTTGGCAATGACATTGGTGGCAACAGTGGTGTCAGTGGCATCGAAGGTCTTGCTACAGAAGCATCAGGTGAGGTAATATCTGTCTCTGAAGCAGTGGGATGTTGAACATTGTCTGCAGTGGATGAGCCTGCATAAACAATATTACTTTTTTTGCCTGTAAAACAAACACAAATTTGGAAAATTATTAGCTAAAAATCACATTGCAGCAAAACAACCAGATGTTACTTTCACACAAGACTGCCACTCTAAAATGGATAATGTGATACACACTCTAAAAGAAATCTAGAGCGACTGAGCTTTCACTCTAAAATTTGACTGGGATCTCAAAGTATCCCTGTATTTATCTTACGTCTCTTTGATGTCAACTCCTGATGCGTCTTTGGTGGCTTTCTCTTTAACTTCAAGTCCAATGGGGGTGGTGGGTTAGGGGCATTAACCATTGTGGGCACTGCATCCCATTTCAATCCTGCATGGCTACAAGGTAAGACAGACAGATACAATACCAGTCATTGTCCCCAAATATTAAACATCTTTATGATTTTTCTGAAGGCAATTTCAATTTTTTTCAGTATATACATACACATTAGATGGTCTCTTAAACTGGCTAGTGTGAAAATGTGCACTGCACACCCTATAGTTTTGATGGAGCCGCTGAGAGCTTATCCCCATCAAAGATGCATTCCTGAGATTCTGCACCCACCTGGCACACCTATAAAAGACAGTATTGTATGCATGTATTTATTCATTTAAATTGTATGGTTAACATGACAATTTCAATACTAAAAAATGAACAAGAACTGCTGAGAGGACAAAAAAAACAAACAAACAAAAAAAAAACAGGATAGGGCTACATTCATTCTAAAACAAGACAGGAAAGGTAAGCCTGATGCCAGTATATTTAGTCTCAAGCTTTTTTAAAACTGATTTTGCTTACTCATCTTTTATCATTCAAATAGGCATTGCAGGCAAGTATAAAGATGACTACTACATAGATTTGGTCCAGGTCACCTTTCTCTATTTAGATACTATTGTTTCCAGACATTAAGAAGAAAAGGGAGTTATACATATACTGTAACAGTAACCAAACACCAAGCAAAGAACACCCGCCTTACACCCAACATAAGAACCATAAGAAACATTTACACACATGCACAAAAAAGGTGGGCAATTATTGTTAAATACATTAAGAAAATGACAGTTCAGCACATGTAACTACCAATGAAAACGAAAAATGTGACTTTTTTTTTTTTTACATTACATACACAGTCAACTGTAAACACTTGGGTATGAGAGATCATTTTTAGGTTGAAAATTAGGTGATTTTAACACTGAACTGTTAACGTTATAGCAGCTAAAACTAACCAGGCTTTTTTCCACAGTACTTGAGGCTGGGAAGTTTAAGGATTTCATTAGTGTTAGATTTCTCATTAAAAATAAGTATGACAAGTAAGAATGAAGTGATATGAGTTCATCTAACGCTATAATAATGTTATAAAAACGTTAGACCGTTTCCCGGGAGGTAACGTTACAGACAAAAATAATTCAGCAAATGAATTTAATAAGCTCATTCTAACTTGGTGTCATATGCATATAAATCATTATAATGGTTTCTATGGCTGGGACCTGCAGTTCCTAAAAGGAATTAACATTGGGTTTACTAACTCACTAGTCTAAAAACAGTTAAAGTTAGCAGGTGCCCTTCAAAACACACAATATTTTTACACCTTTGTGAATAATCACCTGTCAGGGTCTTTGGGGAAACGATGAAAAGCAAGATTGGTACTGTTGCACTGATAGTTTTTGCAATTGATCGCCGAACATTGCGTTCTTTTTGTCCACTTTGACTTCTCTTTCGTTGTCTTTCTGTCGGTTTCTGTGGATCTGTGCTGTTGTCCAGTAGCCATTTTCACTCCAAAATGACGGCCACCGACCGCGCTACCGAAGCGCCACCTAGTGGATGTTGTTCTTTTTCTTTTGTGTTTAATGGCCGTTGACAAAAGAGCTTAAGGTGCATTCCCGCCACCTACTGGGATGGAGTGTGAGGCCTCGATGCACGAAAATATTATATTCTAGTGCAGGGTTCCTCAAATCTCTCCGTGGAGGGACAATCTGCTGCAGTGTTTAACTCCAACCCTGATCAAACTCACCTACCGGTGATTTTCTAATGATCTTGAAGACTCTAATTAGCATGCTCAGGTGTGTTTGATTAGGGTTAGAGATAAACTCTGCAGGAGTGGGCCAGATTTGAGGATGCCTGTTCTAGGTGATGTTACCCAAAAGCATCAGCGTTTCGCCTCTGGTCTTCTCCTTGTAACGTTTACTGGCCGTGGGCAAGCCCACTTTTGGTGCATTACCGCCACCAACTGAACTGGAGTGTGGAATGACAATGAGAAGGATTAAAAAAAAAAAAAAAAAAAAAAAAAATCCTTATATTCTCATATTAGATAATTTATCATTCTTCTGAATTGACTATTACCTAATATTAGTTCTAATGTCATTATTTGCACCTTCTGTTTGTATCTTTCTTTAATGTCTCTCTTTACTACGCCTATATGCTCTACTGTAATAAAATATTTCAATTTCGCCACACAATCTACATAATCCAGAAGGATGCTTCCTGATTTTATGCAAGTTTCCATTCAAAGATGACTGTCCTAATCTTGCTATTATTACTTCTTCTCTTCCTTAGTCACTTCCATTCCATTATTTTGTAATCCTATTTCTTTTGGATTTTATACAGATGTCTACCTGTCTTCTCCATAACCCATTTATGTTTTCAAGATTTCATAACAGCTTGCTTAATAATTGTCTTAATTTCTACATTATTTTTATTCAACAATCTTTTAGCATGTTTATCTGCCATCTCGTTTCCATCTATTCCAACATGTGTTGGGACCCATAAAAATGAAACAACCCTGTCATGAGCATGAACTCTATATAGCAGTAGCATTATTTCTATAAAAATATCTTGTCTGAAATTTGATTGTCCCGACTGAATACTTCTTAGAGCCGCCAGTGAATCTGAGCATAAAACTGCTTTCTTAATCTGTGTCTCTTCCAACCAATGTAAAGCTACAACGATAGCAATCAAATATAGAAACCTTGGCTCTATATTATTATATATATCTCTATACTCTTTGATATTATCAAAGACTACCCTGATCAGGCATAACATTATGTCCACTGACAGGAGAAGTGAATAACACTGATTATCTCTTCATCACATCACCTGTTAGTGGGTGGGATATATTAAGCAGCAAGAGAATATTTTGTCCTCAAAGTTGTGCTCGAAAAAAATGTGCTTGAAGCAGGAAAAAGAAAAAAAAAAAAAAATGGGCAAACGTTGAGCAAGTTTGACAGGGCCAGATAGTGATGGCTAGGTGACTGGGTCAGAGCATCTCCAAAACTGCAGCTCTTGTGGGGTGTTCCTGGTCTGCAGTGGTCAGTATCTATCAAAAGTGGTCCAAGGAAGGAAAAGTGGTGAATTGGCAACAGGGTCGTGGGTGGCCAAGGCTCACTGATGCACAGGAGGAGCAAAGGCTGGCCCGTGTGGTCCGATCCAACAGACGAGCTACTCTAGCTCAAATTGCTCAAGACGTTAAAGCTGGTTCTGATGAAAAGGTGTCAGAATACACAGTGCATCGCTGTTTGTTGCGTATGGGACTGCATAGCCACCGCAGGGTACCCATGCTGACCCCTGTTCACCGCCAAAAGCACCAACAGTGGGCACGTGAGCATCAGAACTGGACCACGGAGCAATGGAAGAAGGTGGCCTGGTCTGATGAATCATGCTTTCTTTTACATCACGTGGATGGCTGGGTGGGTATGCATTGCTTACCTGGCACCAGGATGCACTATGGGAAGTGCAAGCCAGCGGAGGCAGTGTGATGCTTTGGGCAACGTTCTGCTGGGAAATCTTGGGCCTTGCCATCCATGTGGATGCTACTTTGCCACATACATATTGAAAAAAACACTCATGAGATTGTTCAAACTGGAAATATCTTGATATAGTCAACTAGTATGCCACAGTGTTTTTTTAAGTGCTGCACTGTCAATATTTTATTTTCAATGTAGTCAATGTACATTTTTCAATTAATAAAGATTAGTAAAGACTGAATTTGTTTTCAAGATAATCAATCATAAGTGCAGAGTACATTAACCAGTTTGGGGTCAGTAATTATTTTTATTTTTTAATTATTTTTTCTAGAGAAATGAACACTTTTATTCAGCAAGGATGCATTAAATTGATCAAAAGTGACAGTAAATACATTTATAATGTTACAAAAGATTTCAAATAAATGCTATTCTTTTGAACTTTCTAATCACTGAAAAAGTGTCATGGTTTAAAAAAAAAAAAAAAAAAAAAAAAAATTTGGTGGCACAATTTAAGAAGAAATGTTCCTTGAACAGCAAATCAGCATATTAGAATGATTTCTAAAGGATTGTGTGACACTGAAGACTGGAGTATTGATGCTGAAAATTCAGTTTTGCATCACAGGTATAAATGACATTTTACAATATATGAAAAAATGACTTTTTACTGTATTTCCAACTAAACAAATGCAGCCTCTGAGAGCATATACGATAGACCCCAAACCTTTTTATGGTAATGTATACCTAAAATATTCAAATAAAATTTGTTTCATTTGCTTCTTTAGTTCTAGCCATTATAGTGAATGATCAGAGTTCCTCTTTCACCGCTGCCTTCTGTTCATTCAGATACTTCTTCCTCCGTTCCTCCTCCTGCAGCATATACACAAGCACAGCATGAGTGTGCACAATAAATTATTCAACAAAATCCATGTGAGAGGGAAATATCTTACCTTGGCTTTGTCCTTCTTGGCTTTTTCAATCTCTTTTTTCATATATGTTACTATAGGTTTCAGCTTCCTCTTGCCAGAATATGGCACTACCTGGCAAACATTTTAGTATGATGATTATAAAATACTAATAATAAGTCATGGATGGTCCTAAACCATACAACAGGGTTCTTCAAATCTTTCCCTGGAGGGCCAATCTGCTGCAGAGTTTAGCTCCAACACTGATCAAACTCACCTACTTGTGATTTTCTAATGATCTTGAAGACTCTGATTAGCATGCTCAGGTGTGTTTGATTAGGGTTAGAGAGCTAAACTCAGCAGGAGTGGGCCAGATTTGAGGATGCCTGCCATACAATATACAACTAATTTCTTTAGCACTAAGATTAACAATAACATGGCTATATCCTAAACATGGATAAATTTAAAATCTCAGACATGTGAGAACAGTTAGTCGTAAGAGACTGCTTACCCTCTCTGAATAAACAGCAGGAAATAATTTGATCGATGGGTATTTTTCTCCTAGATGAAGGTTTACATCGTTGGCCATAATGTCAATTTTGGCAACAACAACATCATCTTTGTCACTAAAATGTTCAGCAAGCTCCTCCCACAGTGGAAACAGAGCACGACTTTCACTGCTCCACGGTGCATCTATTGAAATATACAGTGTTCATATGTTCAAAATGCTCATGTTTTTACTCGTATCTTGATATATCTAGAAATGTCAGAATACTTAGGTGTAACCATACTCTAATTTAATTTACAAATGTTTGATTAACACTGAAATACAAAACTACAGCCAACTGTTAGTGCAGACACACAAACCTATGATATCAAGTTGAAGTGTTCTAACATTTGAGATACTTACAGAACAAGACAATGACATTTTTATTATGGTTAAAAGCCACTTTTTCAAAGTTCATCCCAACCAGCTCTTTCACCGGCTGTGTGTCCCAGTTTTCAGGAATTGGCTCACTTTGCAGTTTAGGCTATAAAACACAAATTATACAGACCATTTGAGTTCTAATACATTATATACTATATTCATATAAATACTGAATCATATTATTGTAATTATATACAGTTATTAAATTAAACTTTAATAAATTAATTTAATTATTAAATTAAAATTTATGTAACTTTCATTTTAATTAAAGTGCCCCTATTATGGATTTTTGAAAATTAGCTTTCATGCAGTGTGTAACAAAGCTCTAAGTGAATGAAAACATCCTGCAAAGTTTTAAATCTGAAAGTGCACCGTGTATAAAGTTATTGTCTCTCAAAAGAAAGAGTCGACTCTGAATCATTGAAACGAGTCGTTTTTAAAACGAATCTCAAGCCGTTTCATGTTGACGTCAAAATGAAACATTAGCATATGGCCCGCCCACCTGTTGTGCGCGCAGACCTGGGAAAACCTGATTTTCGCGTTGGACAGAATGAAAATACCATGGAAAATACAAATTCATTCTTTGCCACTAGGTGCCGCTTTTGGAGCGTTAAAAGCTCACAAACACTGCTTTAAATGAAATCGACCAATCAAATGAGGGGTTTGGAAAAATGAATCCTTGAACGAATCGTTTGGGAGTCTTTGAGCAAATAAGGTAAAAATAAATGCATATTATAAGAAAATAAAAGTGTTTTTTAACCTTGCATGCATGTCAACCTGTTGTTGGGGACTCCCAAAACCAAAATATGAACCTTTCATAACCCATAATAGGGGCACTTTAAAGTTTTGTTTTAATTAAAATTATTTTAAGTTTGATTTTAAGTTTATTTTTTTTACATTTGTGTGTAATTCAAGTTAAATTACAGTGTTATAATGCAAGTATAAAAAGATAAAAAAAAGCACTTGTTTCATTTCTTTCTCTATACTCACCTTAGCTTTCCCATCCAGGTAACTCAGACAGAACTCTAAAAGAGTGTGTGCGTCAAACTGATCAGATGGCAGCTGGTATTGAACGTGGTCTGATAGATTGACCATACGGACCTGAGGAGCCTCTTCTGACCTCACACGGAAATACTCCATAACACGGCCGTTCCGTGGCTCACTCACATCAATCATCACAAACAGAACCTAACCAGAGAGTTTAAGAAAAACAATATCGTAGTAGTTATCCACAGTATTTCTGTGGATATTTCTATTGTTGACATTAATGTGCACCATCATTTTATGTGGTTTATGTCTAAGTAAGCCAATTGGGCACTGACCTTCCCTCTGAGCTTTCCCGCAGTGGTTTTAAAATCATGGTATATCTCTTTGAATCCTTCCTCGGTCTTATTAATAAACAGAAGAAAATGGTTCAACACCTCTGAGTTCAGGATCTTAGATGATGTCTGGAAGGAACCAATAAAGGAAAGAGGTTTGTTTTATTTTTATACATGTCATAATGCCTATATATTAAAATATACATAAATAAGGTTACCATGCCATTGTACTCGGTCACAAGTTCCATCTCATACAGTCTGATAAATTGAACAAGATCTTTCTTCACTGTGCTGCTTCCCATCTCAAACTGCTTGTCAGGTTCAGACTAAAGAAAATTATGTACATGGATGAGACAATTCATAATGTGCTGTAAAAGGCAGCAACTTATTGTTTTTAAATACATTTCAGTAATATGTAGGCGGAAATTTCTAAATGAAATTCTTACCCTCCTGATGAGAAGAACAGTATCTCCACTGATCTCATACTTGCTGAAGATCTCATCATGTCCTGTTACTCCAAAGGGCAGGTCAGCAATGTCAGCGGCTGTTTCATAAAACACTTTCACTACATCTTCCTCAAGATCCTGTAGTGTTACAGAATGACGAGCATCATTAACTGGGTAATACAACAATACAAAAAAAAAAAATCATCTTTGTGTTACATATCCTTCATATGAACTGATTCTTTTGAAATAATTTGATCAAATTTGCAAAACATTTTTCAAAATATTTTAATGCTTTAAAACTATTTAGCTATGCCTGATTCATGAATGAATCCTTTATTGAAATTATTCTTTTGCAATATTTTTTATCAAATTCGCAAGACATTTGTAAAGATGTTTTAATGCTGTAAAAGAGGTTTAGTTATGGCTGATTCATGAATGAATCCTTCATTTGAAGTGCTTCTTTAAAATAACTTAAAAATTTTTGCAAAACATTAATAGTGATGTTTTAATGCTTTAAAAAAATCTTTAGTTATGACTGAATCATGAATGAATCCTTCATTTCATCTGATTCTTTAAAAATAATAAAATTTGCAAAACATTTGTAATGATCTTTAAATGCTTGCTTTGAAAAAATCTTTAGTATGGCTGAATCTTGAATGAATCATCGATTTCAACTGATTCTTTTAAAATAATCAAATTTGCTAAACATTCATAATTATGTTTTAACGCTTTAAAAAATCTTTAGTTATGGCTGAATCATGAATGAATCCTTCATTTCAACTGATTCTTTAAAATAATTGTTAAAAATATGCAAAACATTCATAATGATGTTTTAATGCTTTAAAATCTGTACTTATGACTGAATCTTGAATGAATCATTAATTTCAACAGATTCTGTTAAACTAATTTAATTAAATATGCAAGACATTCATAATGATGTTTTAATGCTTTAAAAATCTTTAGTTATGGCTGAATCAAGAGTGAATCCTTCCATTCTTTTAAAATAATTTGATCAAATTTGCAAAACAATTGCATATCACTCTGCTGTAAGAGAAAAGCTTGCTTTCTTTTTTTTTTGTTGACAAGGATAATCACTGAAAAGCATGATAAATAAGATTTCATTAGTTTTTTTTTTAAATTGGCAACAATTTTATATTGGCACTTTAAAACATCAATAATTATTTAAATGAAAAACTACTAAACAACAGGTCAACAAAACATCTTTAGTTATGGCCGAATCATGAATGTATCCATTTCAACTGAAATAATTTGATCAATTTTCTAAAACACAGGGTTTCTGCAGGATTTTTAAGCTCAAATTTAAGACTTTTTAAGACCTTTTTTAAGACCTGCACAAATAAAATTAATACCATATAAGACAATAGAGCAATGTCTATAGTACCATATTAAACTGTAAAACGACTGCAAAAAGCATTCAGATACAAGTTTTCACATAATCAAAAAGTTTTATAAAATGATAAACTTTACATTTCAGCCTTTAAACCATTTTTAAGAAAATGGGTAGGTCAAAAGTATTAATTATATTGATTTTAACAATTATTATCAATAAATTATTATATAAATTAAATAACATGAATTAGGGGTGATCTTGATATTTTCTGGGATTTTATCGATAACGATAATTAGACGATATTTTGCTGAGTGTGTTATTGCGCTGGTATCTTAAAGATTACCATGATATTCTTCATATTCTGTGTGGTCAGTTCACAGCAGTGATAGAAATGAGTCTTTTCCAATACGTTTTATGGGCATTTTTACCTTTAAGCCATTTTGTCTAAAAGTGTGCATCATCTTTTGAGTCAAATTCTTGCATTTGGGCTATTACCAAGCAAATGAAATCAGTATCAACCAAAGTTATCTTTGCAATGCATCTGAAGTGGCATTTAGATGTATTTACACACTGTTTAATGCAGCTCAGAGGGACATAGAATGCTAACCTGTGCAGTTATAAATGCATAAATAATGTTTTGTTATTTGAAACCTAAAACATTGAAAACTGATGTTTGAAATTATTTTAAAAAATGAAGATACATTAAATGTGAAATTAAAACCGCCAGCAGGTGGCAGCGAGTCACTGTTAATAAGTGAGTCATTGCGATTGAACCGAATCATTTAAACGGCTGATTCATTCAGGACTGAATCACCGTCATGTTGCTCAGAGACGCAAAACAGCGCTGTGGCTGTGTTTGGAATTATTTTTGTTGTAGAAATAGAGCAAAAGCAGGAAATATGGTGTCTAAAACGTAAGTCTCTTAATATTAACTTCTTGTTTACTGAACTGTTGCATAAAATCAAAATCACATTTGTAATCATGCTGACTTTTGGAGAAAAGAATGGCACTCTTCGTGTGATATTAACTATATGAAATGATATACTGTAAATATAAGCTATACGTTTTCTGCCCCCATATCTTAAATTATGTGATCATTCTAAATGTATTTTAATAGACTGAATCGTGCAGTGAAACTCGTACGCGCACTAGTTTAACCAATGTTAACTGATTCATTCTCTGCCAGCAGGTGTCGCGTTTGTTTTCCCGGGAAAGGCAGTACACAAAGCAGCACAGCACCGGACTTTGAACTTGCAGCGCTCGTGTTTATTTAATAAAATCATAGCTTTTTGAAGTTTAATCGTCACATTCAGCCTTATCGCAGTTCTGGACTTTCCGTATCCAAATTTAAGACCTCTTGATCATAATTAAGACTTTCTTGTACAATTTAAGACTTTTTAAGACCTTAAATTTGATACAACTAAATTTAAGACATTTTAAGACTTTTTAAGACCCCGCGGAAACCCTGAAAACAACTGCAAATCATTCCACTGTAAGAAACAAAAAAAACATTCTAAATAGCAGTATTTAACTAAAATATATTTTTTATGACAAAAATAAAACATGATGCCTCGCCTTACAGAACTTCTGCAAACACTTGACTGTGACTCAAATGAATCTATGAAGCTGAAAATACTTTTTACTGAAAATAATTGGGTAAAAAGACAGATTCACTAAAATAAATTCCCAAGTTACCTTAAATAATCCCAGCACAACAAGCTCATCTTCACCTATAAATTTTTCCAGCTGTGTGAGATTACTAATGTCGTCAGCGCTCGGCCCTTTTCTTCTTTTAAGCCATGTTAGGATGGAGGCGGAGCTCTTAAGAACTGGGGGGGTGGAGCAACAAACATTATGGAATACTGATCCTATATTTGAGTTTGGAAAAGCACAAGGGTCAGCACAGAAAGTTGTCAGTGCACATATTTCAACATTACCAGGACAGTACACTGGGTTGTTCTTGTCTCCAGACAGGTACAGCCGTAGTGATGGTATTATTGTGACGTTAAGGGATTCAGCAAGATCTTTTTCCTTTCTCACATCCACTCCTCCCAGTCTCACATCAGACTCCGCTTCCTTCAGCGCACCGGCTGCTTCTCTAAACTCAAGGATGGAGCCAAGGGACTGGCCAGAAAGAGGCGCATCTACAGCAGGTACAAGAAAAAGCCTCAACAGTTTACTCCTTGTTGCAAATACACACCATAAAATGTACAAAAGAGCATTTTGTTGTAGTCCCAGATGTGCTTTGTCTAATTTGCCTTCCAGTTTACTTCTAGTCTGTCTTCTTTATACACTTATGTGTCTTCATTAGTAAGTAGAGAGTCATTCATCAGACACTTTTATCCGAAGCAACAAACAACCCCCTTAAGTTAAACGATTGGCTCAAAGGCACAATGGTGATAGTTCATGGTTCATTTCTTGTGGAGATCGAACCAGCAACTTTCCAATTACCAGCCCTGAGATTTAAGCAGAACACCATGCCACCATTATTCATCTGGAGTAGATTTGTTTCTTTGAAATTCATCTTAAAATCTCTGGGAAACAATCGGAGGGGTCTTAATAAAGAGAAACAAGCATTACATTTTAAAAAAGTAGCCTACTGTTATACTTCAAGTTGAAGTATTGATTTGTCACCTCATGGAGCTGGATTTATGACAGGAAAGCCATAAAAACACACATGCAAGAAGATATACTTACAGAAATGGACCAATAGCTGGTTGTGCTGTTTAAGAGCTCGTTTGAAATTGCTTTTTGTCAGCACTAGAACGTCTTTGTCCTCGAGAATTGCATCAGAATCGCTCTCCGCCAGAGCTTGGTGCAAACACACGTACAAACTCAGGCACAGCGTAACGTATACCTTCATACTGCCTTCAAAAGCTGAAACAGACTCTCTGACCTCTGAGTGTGTGAGAATGTATGAAGCGCTACATTAAAAGGCGTGTGTCTAGAGGTGATATCAGTGTGTACTTTGGCAATGGCCCGTTTACAGCCAATACGAAGAGAGATAAAAGTCTAACAGTCTGAGGGTGACCTAGAGAATAGCTTCTTGTACTTTGCACATAAATCCGTGTAGTAGGCTACACATGGCAAAGGCGTCACACTAAAGTTTGAACTCCATTAAGACTGTAAATTCAAACATCAGTGACCTAGACATATCTGTGAAAAGAGGTCACTGTTCATTAAAAGTCAGTGTTAGCTGTATGTCTGATACTGAAATACTGAAACAAAATGATTTCATTCAGGCATTTAGACATTACCAGAGTGATTTTGGGTTACATTAAAGCAATTCTGTGTGAAATAAAGGTGGTAACGGATTTCAGGAACCTGTAATGCTGCCTTGTCGGATTTGGTGACCTTGCTGTAGGCCTATGTCTGTTACTGTTCACATCTGAATAAACTGAACAAACGACACATCACTACTAACCACAGAACTTTTACTCGTAAATCTAAATTCTATATTCTAAAATTGCCTAAGCATAGTGAATTATTAAGATAACCTAAGCTAATATTCAAACTAAATTTGGCAGACTTGTTACTTACTTGTTCAGACGGCAATATACGATGAAAATTCTTATTTGGGTCATATATTCCAAGACATAGGCTAGAATCTGTGATTGCGAAGTACAGTAAATATCCACACCGATGTGGTGACTGATTGCCACATTCACCTCAAAACATTTGATTAATCCGCGCTGGAGCACATCCCACGCAAGCAAGATCATTCCGCAAGCAGCTGCAATTCCTCGTTTTTAAACAGAGATGGCGACAAAGAGCCAAAATTTACAGACTGCAGCTTTAAGTAAGGATTAATTTATCTGATTAGTTTCTTGGAAATGCATTACACATCTGCTTTGGTCAGTGTATCAGTTGTCTTTAAAGTTGTCATTAAAATTTTTCAGGTTACTTTTGTTAAAATGTTGCAACTAGTATATAATTCCAGAAAATGTATAGTTTTTTTTTTTCAGATTTACAAAACAGCTGTACATGTAATGTTTAGATATACTGTACCACTTTAAAAGGAATAACATGTTAAAAACAACACACAGCTATCAGATCAAATAAAGTTCTTCAGTATCTCACATCACTTCTTCAGCAGAGGTCACATACTGTATAGAGGTTTTTAAACAACAGCAATTTAACATCAGTTTTGCTGAACTTTTTCCAACTTTGCATAGGCTTGACAAGACAGTGTTCACTCAACATTCATGTACAAAAATGTAGAGGGGAAAAAAGGCTACAAAACTACAAAAAAATCTAACCTCCAACAATACAATGTCAACAATAGAATATTTTAGGAAACTTTATTTCCACATTATACCTTCAAATTTTTTTTCAAAGTCATTTTTCAATATGTTCAAAAACAAAAGCGAGTGCATGTTCTCTACATATATTGCAGCATTACTCAATAACTCGGCCACTGTACTTAAACAGCCCTGAGATCATTACACTGGCATCATTTTCATTACCCAGTCCAACAACAACAAAAGAAAAAGTGCAGTCTCTGGCTTTGACTAGTACAACAGATTCTGAGCTCCTTTACACTTTCATTGCAAACATGTATTTGAAAATAACACTGTAGTGTGGAAACCCACACCACCTGGAATTGAATATCGTTTCATTTCATAAGTAAGTTAGGATTGTGGATCTTCACTGGTAGATCATCTCTGAGAGAGAGAGAAATGGCAATTAAGAAGGTATATGAATACAGAAGAATTTACTCAAGTATCTGCCTTAGAAGTTGAAAGTAAGTGCATTACAAGTGCATATCACTGCACTGAGGTCACATGGCTGGTCATATTCAAATTATAATCAATACTGTGAAAAACAAAAGACTTAGATTATAGTCCTTATGCTTTTTTTTCTCTAAATAAACATTCGTTTTGAATGAGATTTGATTCTAAAATATACAAGCGAAATGTCTCCTAATCTGTTCTTTTAAATTAGAATTCAAATCCATGTTCAGTCACATCAGCTCCATCTTCATAATCTTACGAAAAGTAGCACATTTTGCTTTAGGTAACAGCCATTTCATTCTAATGGCCATTAATGTAGTTTTCTCCGAGCGTTTAGACCATCTGTGTGGATCTGGCTTCCATCTGTCATAAAAACAAAATGTTATTTTATCTCTCAAAATAACACTAATGTGATTGTTCAATGTAATGCTGGCTTAATTTAACCAATCAACATGAAACGACACTCATGACCCATTTTACTTCCATAATTTGACAATTCCTTCATATGACAGAATATTTCATAATTTAAAATATGGCAGGGCTTAAATTCATTCAATGAATTTAACGATTTTGAAAATGAATAAGGCACAGGTAAACCGGAACAAGTTATTTAAATGTGCAAATGTATTACAAGTAAATGGAGTCCATTTGGATTTCATGTTGATTTTAAAACACTACAAAATAGGGCTGGGCGATAAATCGATTTTATCGATTAACTCGAATGTGCAGTTAATGTCGACTTGTTTGAATGAAAATCGGTTTTTCTAAAAAAAAAAAAAAAAAAAAGACGTGTACTATGGAACTCCTTAAAGGGTATAAATACGAGATGGGAGATAAATATATATTTCAATACTTTCTCTTTCTATATATCATACTGTATATAAAATTGCGGGCATCAGGGAGCCGCTATTATGCCTGGCATTGAAACTGCTTTTGAATGCACGATGGCTTTTAGTTTCACTTTCACTTTCGAGATTTTGCAAGATTAGATGTTTGTCATGGTGCTCAGGATCTGCAAATCATTAGTCATCGTCCTCAGTCATCTCTCCTTACTCTGTTTATGTGGTAATTGAAATTTTATGTACTGTAATGCAGTGTTTCCCATACATTGATTTATTTGTGGCGGCCTGCCACAATATCAAAACTGACCGCTACAAATAGATTTTTCAGAAAGCTTTTACTTCGTTGAATAAACAAGCACTGCACGTTTCAAAATCGAAACACAGTACGGGTGTCTTTATATCACTGCATTTCTGAAGGAAACGGACTGTCTTCAGAAAATTTTGGATGTCATTTTCATTTCATCTTGCATATAATGTCTGATAAAGCAGCGTTTGTGAGTGGAGCGCTAATTTGTGTACAGCGTTACCAGGGAAACCGCTATTTCTCCGCGCTCTAAAAGCGCCTCCTGCTGGCAGAGAATGAATTTGCATATATGCCGCCACAAATAGAGTCCAAGTCTGTGGGAAACACTGGTAATGTAACAGGCAACCGTTAGCAATCGTTATTTGTTTTCCGTGCCTTTCTGAATACGGATTCACGGTTCAGGCCAAAGGGCGTCACATAATTTTATGTTACGTTACATTTTATGTCATGTTACGTTATTTTATGTTACATTTTCACTGTCTTTTTGGCTTGTTTCTGATTGCACTTTAACCCCAAGGGGGGAATCCAGATCAAATCCCAGAAGGGAAAATCAAAACAAAATAAAGTTAGAACTTGTTTTGAACAAACAATTGTTCTTTGTCATCTGCAGATTGATTTTAAGTAGGGGGAAAAAAATCGATTTAAATCGTAAATCGGATTTTTTGTGAAAAAATCAGGGATTTTTTTTTGGGCCATATCGCCCAGCCCTACTACAAAACTAGAACAATGACATCATACAGTCTAGCATATGATGTCAAAAAAAAACCCAAACTGAAATGAAATGAATGGTTTATTATTTAACCAAATTGTGTACCTTTGTATTTATATCAACTATTACATTAAAAAATGTAATTTATTATTTACTACAGTGCTCTCCTCCAATATTGGCACCCTTGGTAAATATGAGAAAAGGCGGCTGTGAAAATAAATCTGCATTGTTTATCCTTTTGATCTTTCATTCAAAAAATACACAAAATTCGAACCATCATTAAAACAATTGAAAGTGGGCGGAAAATCTAATTGTTAAATAAATGTTTTCTCTAGTTCATCTTGGCCCCAATTATTGGCACCCAATTTTTCCCAAAATAACAGCTCTGAGTTTTCTCCTATAATGCCTGATGAGGTTAGAGAACACCTGACAAGAGATCAGAGACCAGAATCACTCCAGACCCTTTAGATTCCCAGCTCCATGATGGTGCTTTTCCTCTTCAGTTCACCTCACTCATTTTCTATAGGGTTCAGGTCAGAAGACTGGGACGGCCATGGCAAAAGCTTCATTGTGTTCAGTGACCCATTTTTGTGTTGATTTTGATGTTTTTTGCATTATTGTCCTGATGGAAGATCCATCCATGGCCCATTATAAGATTTCTAACAGAGGCAGCCAGGTTTAGGTTTGTTTTATCTGTTGGTATTTGATAGAATCCATGATGCCATGCATCTGAACAAGATGTCCAGGACCTCCAGCAGAAAAACGTGCCCACAACATTAAAGATTCAGCAACATATTTAACCATGGGCATGGGGTACTTTTTATCCCTGTGTGCACCAAACCCATCTTGAGTGTTTGCTGCTAAAAAGCTCTTTTTTTAGTTTCATCTGACCATAGAAGCCAGTCCTGTTTGAAGTTCCAGTCACGTCCGACAGCTGAATATGCTGGCGTTTGTTTTTGGATGAGTGAGGAGAATTTTTCTTGAAACCCCCCCGAACAACATGTGGTCATGTAGGAGCTGTTTGACATTTTTTTTAGGTTCTCTGACCCCAAGACTCAACTAATCTACAATTCACCAGCTGTGATCCTTGGAGAGTCACTGGCCACTCAAACTCTCCTCCTCAGCGTGCATTAGGACGATATAGACACACGTCCTCTTCCAGGCAGATTTTTAACATCTTTAGTTGTTGACTGGAACCTCTTAATTATTGCCTTGATGGTGGAAATGGGGATTTTCAATGCTTTAGCTCTTTTCTTACAGCCACTTTCTATTTTGTGAAGCTCGACAACCTTGTTCTGCACATCAGAACTATATTCTTTGGTTTTATTCCTTGTGATGGATGATTAAGGGAGTTTGGCCTTTGTGTTCCTCATATTTATAATCCTGTGGAACAGGAAGTCATGGCTGGACAGTTTCATGCTCCTAATCACCCTGGTGTGCTAAAAATGGAAATATGCATGGAAATATACTTTAGAGATATTTTACTCAAGAATTTCTAGGGGTGCCAATAATTGTGGCCAACATGCATTAGAGAAAAACATTTATTTCATCATGTGATTTTTCTACCCACTTTCAATTGTTTTACTTCAATGAAAGTTTAGAATGAGAATTTTTTGAATGAAAGATCAACGGTGCAGATTTATTTTCACAGCCACCTTTACTCATATTTACCAAGGGTGCCAATATTGGTGGAGGGCACTGTAAATGAAATACTACAGATGATCAGCTAAACTAAAACTCAGACTCATGCATTACTGGTCACACTTCAAAGAAAGTTAAAAAATAAACTCAAAACAGTCATCTAAAGAAAAAGCAGGACAAAAAAAAAAAAAAGATACATAAAGCAAGCAAACATCAAAACAAGAGCGGCACAATATTGGAAAAACTGACATTTTATTTATTTATTTTTTTTAAACTTGAAAAAATGTATTCAGATTGTTATAAATAAAATATTAAAATGAGAAATGTTGAAATACTGTAAAATATACTTTAAAAGTGTTTTATTTTCATCTTTTTTTTCAATATATTGTGCAGCCCTAATTAAGATGAACATGAACAATGTGAGGGCGTTTCAACTGTCCCTATGGGCTTTCCCAAAGGTGTGTAGATTTACCTAAACCAAAGAGCCATGGTGTTAAAGAATGAAGAGGAGCAGGAGAAGAAACAGGGACAGACAGAAGATGAAGCGTGCTAGAGCACAGCATGGAGTTCCCTGAAATAGGAAAGAGAGGAGGAGGAAGAAGAAAACACCAGGATGACAAATGTAACATTACAGCGATGGAGCAAAGTGCTTTAAACATCACACAAGAGTTGTGCTTCAGCTCATCCATTCTATCTATTGCACACAAAGTCAAGAGTGCAAAATCTTTGGTGTATATGAGACAGATTATGAATTTATTAAGCCCCTGTATGTAGTTAAAGGTGAAGTGTGTCATTTTGAAATGCTAGAATAGTTCCGGAATCAATCGTTTTGTGCAGTAATTGGAGCATATATATAACACACTCTACCTTTAAACAAACGGAGATGATGCTTACCAAGTTCCATGGTTATTTTCAGGATCAATATCTGCTCACCGTGTGCAAGACCATGCTGGAAAGTTCCAGTTGCTGGGCCAGGAAAAACAGCTCCTTTGCAGGCCTGAGGCTGTCCAGGGAGTTTGGTGCCAGGGCTGAGCCCAGGGAACGGTAGAGCATGCAGGGGGGCAAAGCTCGGTAAAACACCCGGCTGTACTGAGGTGTGGTAGGAGGATGGAAGGAGTGATAGAGAAGGAGTGGGAAGCGCTGGGTTTCCACAGGAGATCTCACCAGCTGCCTGAAATACAAGCAAAGAAAAATATTAAAGTGAAAGTGTTATTCAGTCCAACTATAAACAAAAGCTTTAAAAACAAATCCTTTCTCTCTTAGGCTCCAAAATAATTGACTAAACTTTGTTATACATAATAAAATATGCATTAAATTGAACAAAAATTGACATCTAAAATTTGTTACAGAAGATTTTCAATAAATTGTTCTTTTGAACTTTCAATTCATTAAAAAGAATAAAAAAAAAAAAGAAAAACAAAAATATTAAGCAGCACTGTTTTCAACATTGATAATAATAAGTAATGTTCCATGAGTAACAAATCAGCATATTAGAATGATTTCTGAAAAACTGTGACACTGAAGACTGGAATAATGATGCTGAAAATTGCAGAAAATTACACTTTAAGATATAGAAGATATATTAAAATAGTTTTTTTTGTCATAATAATAATAATAATAATAATAATAATAATTTTATCTATTATTATTACAAAGTGGCATTACAACCAAAAAAATATCCCATATTGGACACGATAATATTTGGATTAAATATTTAGGAAGGATTTTTATGATACCACAAATTATATGATCTACATCTAAGCAGCAACCAATGTGTGTCTTTTTTGCATTTATCTTTTAAATGACTTACTGCTGCCATAGAAACCGGTGTGTCACCCACTGAGGTCGTAGTGAGGAGCCTGGCCACTCCCTGCACCACCGCCGGACAGTCACCCTCAGCACCATCTGGCGGCGCCACCAGTGTCAGTTTTGGAGTCGCCCTCTCTCCAGTCTGGAGCCGCTTTGAATCTGAATCCACAACAGACCTGGTCCACATCATCTGGACTGATCCAGCTCCTTCTGCGGTTACTGGACTTCTCTGAGTGCTGGTATGATGGTTCTCAATCTTGTTACCTTCCTTGTGGTTCTGATTAGACAGATGGGTGGAGAAGGTGGCAGAGGTTTGTGTGTTTGATGGCGTTTTGGCAGTGGTGCTCAGCGTGGCTTCAGGTTGCATGCTCACAGGTACACTCAGGCGTTTGCGTTTCAGTGCTGGTGAGCCCTGAATTTCTGGGTTATTCTTACTGTCCTCAGGGCCGGCGCTGACCTGTGCATTCAACATTGGAAAGAGCAAGGTTTAAGATCAGACTTCCACCTATATTTTCCTAAAGAATGCAACATGCAAGACTCTAACCCAAGACTGGGGTTTGCAGTTTTTTTCTGATTTACCTTTTTTAGTTTTGTTGTACCTATTGGCTTCTTCCTTGCCCTGTAAAATGAAGGAAAAGGGCAATTTATTAACATGAACTCTGGTAAAGTATTTAACTAGGAAGGTTCCATATATTAATTTGTCTTTTCTGATAACAGAGTTAGAAAAAATGAATAATTTTCTTCAGAAGGGTTGAATAATATAGTATCTAGTAGTGTTGTAGTACTCGAGACCTGTCTTGGTCTTGAGACCGGTCTTAAGACCATTTTTTGATGGTCTTGGTCTTGTCTCGGTCTCCACCGCATTTGTACTCGGTCTTGTCTTGGTCTCAGACTAAGAGGACTCGGGATTTTGTTTCAAGACCAGTCAAGACCACAACTGCAGGGATATCACTAAATTGTCTGATTTATTTACAACCATAATTAATGTGATGGATGTAAAACTTCCTGCTTCAAATGAAATCAATAACTAATTAAATAACTAAATAGTTTGATTTATACCAATGGATCTCAAAATGTTTGACTTCACTGCCCCCCTATTGTCCACAACATTATTTGAAGGCCCCCATCCACTCACCCAAAATATTTTAGAGCTTAGCATGATTAGAAAGATGTATATTCATTATAAAAATAACCAAATACTAAGAAATATCTTTGATGTTTACCTGTTTTAGTTAATTTTAATGCTTGTTTTGTTCTATTTTAAACAATTTTAAGTCCTCTTGAGGCCCCCTTGGTTTGTTGAGGCCCCATAGTGGGCCCTGGCCCCTGGCTGAAAACAAATGATTTATACTGTTATGCCGGGTCAGAAATTATAATTAGAATATATAAGGACTGTGTCAAAAATGTCACCAAAATTAATACATACCCCCACAAAATTCAAGATATTGTTGCAAAAAAGTGCTTGAGAGTATAAGTGCTTGAGTGGATGAGATGTGGATTTTTATATTATAATATGATATAATTAAACAATATCACAATAGCAAGAGAACTGTTTTGAAAAAAAAAAAAATATTGCTTTTATAAAAACTTTTTAACTTTTAAATTTTATAAAAAAAATTTAACATTATTCTCAACATTATTTATGCATTTGTAAATGTACTAATTCACATGCAGTTTCTGTGCCACCACTGCATGATGAATTTTGTTGTTAGAGATTTCATTTGATTGGTAACAGCTCTGTAAGTGTCTTATTATTGAATTTAATGATTAAAAATAAGGCATTTCTCAGGCAGTAAATGTGGATCCTTGATGAATTTGAGCAATGCTGGTCTGGTCTTGGTCTTGACTCGGTCTCGACCTGCCTTGGTCTTGGTCTTGTCTTGGTCTCAACCTCTCAAAGTCTTGGTCTCAAGACACAATTGTCTTGGTCTCGGATTAGGTGGTCTTGACTACAACACTAGTATCTAGGAAGAGTGTAGTAATGTAGAATGACACTTACACAACACCAGTGATGTGGCCATGTGCTTTTCGGGTTTCTATAAGCAGAATCCTATTAAGAACACGACAGAAATTTATAAAAATATTAATAACGATTTTCCCCAAGCAAGGTTTCATGCCTATTAAGGCCTGAACACTGATGGTTCAGGTTTTTTTTATTTGCTTGTCTGATAAGCAAAAGATCAGATTTTTAATGCAGTTTTTAATGCATTAAATTTATCAAAAGTGACAGTAAAGACTTTAGACAAATGCTGTTCATTTGAACTTTCTATTCAAAGAATCCTGAAAAAAAAAAATGTATGATGGTTTCCACAAAAATATTAGGCAGCACAACTGTTTGTAACATTAATAATAATAATAATAATAATAATAATAATAAGAAATTATTCTTGAGCAGCAAATCAGCATATTAGAATGATTTCTGAAGGATCATGTGACACTGAAGTACTGGAGTAATGATGCTGAAAACTCAGCTTTCCAGTGTTTGAGAAACAGTCTTGAATTACTTGTCACTTGCAAATGTAAATGATGAACAACTTGGCCCTAGGGATATTACTTATGTCCAAAATTTCAGAGTATTAATAATTTGCTTTGTATACCTGGATTGCATCCATCCTTTAGGCCAAAGTGGTTTAACATCAGCCTCTAGGAATGCTTTTAGATACTCTTCCAAACTAGAGCATGTGGGCGACTCCGAATCATAAATTATCATCTTCAAATTGACAATCTCAAAGAGCAACTCCCTGTAAAAGTCCATACAGTGATATTTGTTTATACTGATAATCAGTGCTTACATAATTGAATAATACTTCATTTTTCAAGATCTGGTATTCATTAAATTCAAAGATTATGTAATGTGAATGTACAGCATTTACTAGTAGCAATCAAGAGAGCTTTAATAATCATGCATTGCACACACACACTAGAGAGACCCGACCTGATCTCTTCATTCCATCTGAACCTCTTGCGAGGCCCAAACACTCGTTTTCCACTCCTCTCCTCTTCTTCCTCATCGGAGCCATCAATCACCCTCTCTTTCTCAGCCTCGAGTCTTAAAACACAAAAGAACTGAAATTGCATTCTAATAGAGAACTGCATAAAAAGTCAGTAAAAGTACAGTGATACAGTGAAAGTGATCAAGGTTTTGTGCATTAAAAATGACTGATTACTTGGCAGCTCTGGCTTCAGAGTGAGCTTGGCAGTGATTCTGGAAACGGGTGATCTGTTCTGGCATGGACCTGGCAACCGCATTCTCCAGCTTCTTCAGCAGCTCCCACAGCTCTTCATCCTGATAACACACATGACCAGCACATTAAGTTCACAGAGACATTAAACTGGATTTCAGTTACACACACACTACCATTTAAATGTTTAGGGTTGGTTAAAAAAAAAAAAAAAAAAAAAAAAAATATATATAT
>JAFVLL020007118.1:0-21859 GCA_021397915.2 Tor tambroides | reverse complement strand
GCATTGAGTTGCTGCCATGTGATTGGCTGATTAGCAATTTGTGTTACCAAGCAATTGAACAGGTGTACCTAATAAAGTGGCCGGTGAGTGTATGTGGACCTCAGAGAACAGTACAAAACAAAAAACAGAGGAAGTTCATGACCCCTTTGAGAGTTAGGAGTAAGAATGAAAAACAATCATATTAATGCGACTAATTTACAAACCCCTCTAAAGCTAAATGGTATAAACACAACTGCAGCCAAAACAAATAATTAATCTGCTTGTGAACCTGAACGTACATCATGCGGTCAACAGAAACAGGCCAAGCACGAGCACGCAAAAGTGCCGAGAAAATGAGGGGAAAATGATGAAGAAGATGAAAAAGATGAGATTTTAAAAGGCTTTCAGCAAGCATTAGCTTCCACCGGCCGCCGCGAACCTCAATCACATGCTTTGAGAGGTGCTGGGGCGACTCCAGAGCAGAAAGGCTGTGGCTGGAGTCAAATCCTCTCAATTAGAGCTAGAGAGCGGAGCCATGTGGAGACGGGCGAAAATCTCATCAATCCTGCTCAAGGAGTGTGGACGGCCGAGCCTCTCGAAAGCTCCTCCTCGGCCAGCCGAGGTTTGAGTTAGATTGACTGCACAGCTGGGAAAGAAAATCAATTCTGGGCTCCACATTGTGATTTTGTTTATCATTGGAACTGCCTCAGAGGAGAGGCAGCCTCGCTCTCTGACTCTTGAGGAAGGGGGATGTGACGGCTGAAAAGAAAAGACTGACACAGGAAACCCGGAGCGCTGGGAAAAGACGTTTAAACAGGGTATATGTGGGGGAGGAGAGAAGAAAAGAGAGGGAAAACAAGCCAGGGTGAAAGGAAGACTGCAGTTACCTGTCTCCTGTGTGCTTCCTGTTTCTGCGGTCTCCATTCCATCTGTGCTGTCTTCATCCTCCACCAGAGCTTTTCCTCGCCCCCGATTCCTGAGAAAGAGACATTCATTAGCACGCTTGCTTCAGGGAAGACTGGTTGATTGTGAATTAGTTAAATACAGTCCCAGCTGTCGCCAAGTGTCCGCTGCCCCGGGCGAGGTTGGGCGGCCCTGTGAAAGCCGAGTGTTTGTGTGTGGGCACGTTTGTTTACGTGCGCTGAGGGGGAAGTAACGGGTGCGAGACCTCTCATTAAAGCTGTTGCTCAATGGTCGGGCATCGTGATACACGACCCTGCTCTCAAACCTCAACCGGGTTTCATCCTCTTGGTGACTCATTCGCACGAGCAGCGTCCAGTCGGATCAGGTTTGGTCCGTTCATGGCATATGTGAGCATTTGAGCGGCGCACTTCATTGTGTGGTTTGTGTGAGCTGTAATGGCACAATAATTAGCCTTTCTGGTCTAATTAAAAAGCCTGAACATTTAAATACAATGAAATAAACTTGTACGGGTTTAAAGCTTTGCTGCATACATGCATCTTGAAAGGAAAATAACAGTCCAACCAGAAAAGCAGAAAATGGTCTCTATATGACAGGTGATTGGAGGGAATGAAAAATAAGAGGTCTTGGTGAGAAGGACATTCATTTCAGAGGCCGAGTAAGATATTACATTTTGATAAAACACAAACGTTTGTGCAATGTTAAATGGAAGGGCATTTCCATTTCCACCTCAGAATAAAAAATCTAACATTTCAAGTGCAATTGTGAGGATTAAAGTCAAATTGCAAGATATAATATCCCCTTGTGATAAATTTCCAATTACACTACCGTTTTTGAGGTCAGTAAAACTCCCCCAAAAATAAATTAATAAATAAACAAACCAAAAGTTTATTTAATATGATGATATGCAGCTCAAAAACATTTATTAACATTATCAATGTTGAAAACGGTTGTGCTGCATCATATCTTCATATTATTGTGGATTTTTTCAGGGTTCTTTGATGAACAGAAAGTTCAAAATAATGCATTTATTTGAAATACAGTTATGTATAACAATGTTAAAGTTTCTATGGAAGCTTATTTCTGCCACATAATTAAAAAAAAAAATAAATAAAATAAAATAAAGGTAATTGTGGCCTTTTATTATTATTATTATTTTATTTTATTTTACTTATTGATCATTTTAATGCACGATTGCTGAAAAAAATGTACTGACCCAAAACTTTTGAACAGTAATTTACCTTTCATTCATTCATTCATGCATTTATTTATTTATTTGCTCACTTACCCTAAGGTGAGAACAGGCTTCCATAAAATTGTGCACAATAAGACCTAGAATATATACTAACTAAGCAAATAGGAACAAATTTAATTTTATCTTGACTTTAACCAGCAGCAAGACTTCCTTAGCCAACCAGCTTCACCAGCTATATTTCACTAAAAAACTGCACAAGTCCAGGAGTTAAACCAGCATTAACCTGGACAAATCAGCTTGGACTAATTCAAAGATCCCTGCTAAAGACAACATCCAATGCATAACACAAAGGTTATTATTTCTCAAGGTCTGACCGAGAATCTATTTGGTTGATGTTAGGAGAACATAAGCACAACCAATCCTACCATTATTTTTACTGTTTTCCATGTTGTTTGAAGAGCTCATTGTTCCCTATTTTATGATCACTGACTCATGCACCTTTGCTTTCAGAAAGAACAGATAGAAATGCAAATCTCACCTTACCTTTACTGATGCCAATAAAGTATTCTCTTTTTTTACCTCACCCTTCCAATGGACTGTGTTATGATAGGCTGCCAGACACAGGAGTTTGCCCTCAGAGAGAGCGCAGTCTGAAGCTGTTGCCATGGTGCTTCGTGACGCTCCAGTCTTTCAGAAAAAGCAGTATTCAGAGCACAGTATCTGATGGACAGTATGAACATACTACAACATACTAGAACATACTAAGATTTCATGCAGTCCAAAGGAAGAGGGCATCTATAAACAGCGGTTCCACATCATTAACAGTGACTAAGATATCTGAGTGGTCCAACACACTCTCATGGCAATTCATAACGGTTCCAGCACTTTTTTGGTGATTTTGTATGATCAGGTCAGTGGTCCAGTGCCTCACAGTCAGCAATTGTTTCAACAGCATCTACAACAGTACAATGGCTGAAATGTGAAGCTGGTTATATATGTGTCTATATGTTGCTTCCCTAAAACATTTACACACTGTTAGCATGTATACCCACATTCACAGTTCCTCTGTGCGTTTACAGTAACTGTAAAGCTTCCCTATCAGACGTCAAAATCCCTCTGTGGGAATGCAGGTCATTTGGAGGCCATCTTGGTTATGACCCCGGGCAGCTTTTACTAGCCATGCAAGTACAGCTGCTAGTCTATTTATCCGAATGGTAAGACCGAAGTTTTTCAAGGTTATATTTAAATAATATATTTTACATTAGGACTTACATTAGGAATTCTTACAATGGTAACATAAATTGTGTTTCTTTAGCTTAAATCAGACACCAAAAGGATATTTTTCAGGCTTACTGAGCCAACGTACATACACTTTTAACAGGCAACGTCAGAGAGTTAAGGTTTCTATTTTATTTTTTTTCCACAAGCTTCAAATAGTGATGTTTGTTACAAACACGTTTTTAAGATTTATTTTTGACCTTTTGGCTTTTGGATATTACAGTGAGAGATTGACCAGCAAATGAAGTGTGAGAGATATAAGAGGACAGGGTCAGAAAGAACTTCAAATTCAAATAAAAAAAAAATAAAAAATTAAATTATATTTTGCAAAAATAAATAAAATGTGTATTACAGTATTGAGAATCTAATGAGAATCACTATTTATAATAATTTAAAAACCCCTCTAAAGTAAAATTTTAATTTCATTTTAATTTTTATTACTTAAACGTAATTTCATTTGGTTTGTTTATTTTTATGACCTGAATGTTTACATGAGATTCCTCTAATATACATATACAAACACACACACACACACACACATATATATATATATATATATACATACACTCTAATAATAAATAAATTATACTTTAAAGTATATTAAAATAGAAACCATTATTTTATATTGTAATAACATTTTGCAAGATTTCTGTTTTTTTTCTGTATTTTTGATCAAATAAATGTAGCCTTAATGAGCGTAAGAGCCTTCTTTAAAAAACATTACAAGTCTTATGTATATGATAACTGTCAATATAAAATAAAAATCAGTCATTAACATTTTAAAATGAATATTGTTAAGTCTTTCAAATGTGCACTTTCATGTCCTAGTATAAGACATTGTTAAGTATGCACAACACTACCACAAAATTTACTGCAGACTAATAAAGGAAGAAAAGTCATCTACAATCTAGTTATTCAAATAAGTCAGGTTAATCATTCAAACCCCATTATGATGATGATATTTATTCAGATCATTAAAATACACATGCAATGTGTGCAGAACAACATGATAGCTGTATGAATAAAAGGTGTACAATAACAAAAATATCAGAAAGGAATTCCCAACACTAGGAATTTTGCGATAAATGCTCGACCAAAACAGTCTAGGAATGCACCGAATGTTCGGTAACCAAAATTATTCAGCCGAAAATAGCATATACATTATAATATGTAGCATAATAAGCAAAAAGACAGAATAAATTGTACCGAATGAAGACGTGACGCGATCGAATAGCAACCAGCGTAGAGTGAGAGGCGTGCACTCTTTACAATGCAGCAAACATGTCAATAGTGTGGAAGAATTTAAAACTGTCTGAGAATTCATTACAAGCACGGACAGCGAGAGACTGCTTAGTACTGTATCGCATGTCTTCGATGAGAAGAGAAAGGGGTGGTTGTTGCTGGTTACTGTATAATGATTGAAATCACGAAATGGCCTTAATCAATTAGTAAATAAACTGCATGTTTTCTAATACATGCACGAATTGCATGTATTCTGACAGCGCTGCATGAGCTCGCGGTGCATTTGCACATTTCAAAGTCCAAAGCGCGAGGAAAATCTGTGCCGAAACATTGTTACTCGTCAGTTGCTCAGTCACATTTTTATGAATTTTTACAAGGCATGTGACAATGTGATACGTGCAACAAACATCTTCCCAAATTCGCAATGAGAATCATTTATCAATCTGCTGTTGTTTACAAAAAGAAAGTCTTCCTGCGGGTTTCCGCCAAAATAAAAGCAGGAACTCCATCAACAATAAATGTTAGTATTGTAATTTTACTGTTTTTCTGTAAAATAAAATAAAAAAACTAAGAAAATAATAATAATAATAACTACAGCTCTATTAATACATTTATTATAATATTCACACACAGTGTTTATTGGGATCTGTAATATTTTCTAATGTTTTAAAAGTCTCTTCTGCTCAGCAAGGCTGCATTTATTTGTACAGTAAAAAATAAATGCCTGATTCAAGAAGGGGGACTCAAAAATGGCTAAAAATATTATTTTACTAACTTACTAATTAAGTTTAACTTAAATTGTGCTTTGTTGGTATAATGTTTGTAATGTAATGTTTGTTGGTAAAAATGTTCAGTGTTAAATATTTTTAAATTGTTGCTTTGTAATTGATTTTTTTCTTTGAAAAGCAAGAAAAAACTGTAAAAATCACATTTTGGCTATTTAATTTATGTAATGGTGAAAAAACTGGCAAAATACATGGGAAAAAAACGCGCAAAACCGTGTTCGGTATTCGGCCTTCAGCCCAGTGTTTAATTTTGTTCGGTTTCGGCTTTGGCCAAGAATTTTCATTTCGGTGCATTCCTAACATTGTCAATTTAATTACTCAAAGATACGTCATTCTGGCATTTAGGCTTCTCCAGTCCACCATAAACTAAGTATAAACTGTGACCAGTTAATGGCTTTATTGCATTGACCAAAAAAACCCTCTAGTTCAAACTCATGTGTGTGAAATTAGTTTGACACTTCCTTTCGGTCATGTTGCTTAATTTGTTGTGGTCATGAACTTATAGCGCTCTAGAGTTTTTTCACATTTTGTATGATGCAGTCATCTGACCTCAAAATACTTCTTCTGTTTCTTATAGCCCTATCAAAAGGTTTTACGATGCAAAATTTGATTCTTATGGATGTTTTTCTTAACCAAATGACATGAGGCTGTAAATCATGGCTTCTGAAGGGCTGTTCACAACAACACAAATGCTCTGGGCATGTGACCAAAAGCACAAATCCTACTGGCTGCCCAGTTTTCTTCGCAGTGAGATGAAAATCCACTCCAAATCTTATTCTCAATCCACACATATTCCCAATCCTATAACATACACATATTGTGTAGTCCTATTGTCTGCAACACTAATAAAACAGACCTGCGTCCCATTCTTGGTCACGATCCACCAATTAAGAAACCAGCTAACAAACACACACCGATCTACAGCCAAACATCCATTTCTTCACGCGTTTCTACACATCCGCCCCACAAATGCGCAGTAAAGATCCATGGCTGTCAGAATCCCGCGGGGGGCTCTTCTTGTCTGATCTATGTATCACTTCATCAGGGTGATAATTGTCAGGCATTCAAATTAAAGTCTCACAGTTTGAAGACGGAGGAGGTACGGCAAGCAGAGTTGAAAGGGAAGCCTGCCCCTCTCTGGGGCTGGAGTAAGGAGGGAGTGTGAGGGATGGATGGGTAATTACCAGTGCCACTGGAGAGAGAAATCGCAGTCTGTCCCATGCCAAAAATGACTCCTCCCTGCAAATGACTTCCTATACCAGACAGTTAACAAGGCTGAACGCTGACAAAGGGGCGGAGGGATTTCACCCTAGAGGTTACAGACACACATGGAGCAAAATCTTCAGAACCACAGACCACATGTCTGGGTTCAAGGAGCTAGTTCAAATTAGCAGATGAAATTAGTTATATATGTTATAGTTATATATGTACATCTGTATATATATGTAAACATACATAAAATACAGGATCACAGTGCAGCTCTCAAAAACTAATTAATTGTCATTTTAAATCTTTACCAATCTTTGCCACTATCCTTTAATCCACTGGGATCCATTTTTTTAACCGTGTATTTTAATAAGTACAGGTCACATGTTGATGTTTTTTAATTTTTACATAAATAAATTACACTGTATGACACTGGAACATTATTTCACCCATATTTTGACATTTTATTTTCACAAAAGTTATTTGAAGCATTGAAGTAGACACCTGACTTGCATTTAATATGCTTTCTATGTATATAAAATTACTTTTGTAAATTTTATACACTTAAAATAAATAAATATATATATATATATATATATATATATATATAATTTTTTTTCTTATTTAATAGGTGTAGGCCAAATCAAAATACGTAATATTAACATACAACCAAATAAAAAAATGCAATAAAATTATAATACTTATAATAATAATAACATAAAACTGAAAACAGAAAACATGTAATATGCACATTTGTCAAGGTACCAGGTAATGACATATTTTGGTTAATCAACCAATCAGGAAAACCAATCGGTTGATGCTGATTATCTCAAAAGAGCTAATATAAATTGACTTAAAAATTGCGAAATGCAAGTAAAAATTGGCTTTGTAGAATTACATGCCAGTACATCTTCTCTTTCTTAGGAACTACAATCAACTGAATTGTAACAATAATGTAGGCCTACTTTTTTTCTAAAAACTTTACTTGGCGGCATATATGGAATATTACTCGCATTAAGCCACCAAAATGTAAACAGAAAGAACAAAATCTCAATGTGTTTATGTTTTTGTGCCACTGGCTCGTGTCATATATGATGCTGTGAGTGACAAAATGATGATGAGATATCTGTTTATAACAAGACAATAATCAATCAATATAATCCCATTTTCATGGGAACAAATAAGTATTTTTTAAACAAAAATGCTAAATACAGCTTCACTGTTGAAACATTAATTACCTGTAATATGGCCAACCATTTGCATGAGCCTAAGTAAACAAAGCGTATCACCACTAGAGCCTGGGCTCAATGTGTCTAGTTCAAATGACACTTGTCAGGGGACAAAGGCGTTCGTAAGCTGAGGACCAAGGTAGCCAGTAACATATCCCTTTGTGATTTCCAAAGGAAATCATTTAGTACACATATAACACAAACATGCTAATTTAGCACACCCCTGTGCCACACAATGAAGCTAATACTGCTCCGACAGCTCATTAATCTGTCATTCATAATGCACTTCAGGATCGATTGATTTGGTCCATGTACCTTTAGAGTAAATCTTCAGCTATTCAAATGGGTTGGACGGAGACACCACAGAAAAGAACCGTGTTAACGCCCAAACCCAAGACGACTCTGTAGTAGACAGAGGATTAAATATGCATCACGATTCCCAGACAGCCAAACATCTCATCAACTCTCTCTGGATGAGGAAACATGAAAATGTCCTACTTATGAATGGTTTTTATGGATGCAAACGAACAAACAGAACAATATTTGAATAGCTTTCCTGAAGCTCAAACGGTAGAGCAATGCGCTAGCAACACCATAGTCATGAGTTCGATTCCCAAGGAATGCATGCTTTGAATGGGCTAATGCAATGTCACTTTGAATAAGCATCTGATGCATTCATTTTAAAATGATATTAATTTAAAGACAACATTACAAAATGCCATTCGCAAACCAATTTACTTTCATAATGGGATTGAGTGAAATAGTATTCAATAAGAATAAAACTGAGGAATATTACATCATGACCATTCTAATAAATGACTTTAAATACTAGACCTTGGTCTCACTCATTAATAACATCATAGCCTGACAGTTATGATGTCATCTAGCCTCCACCTGCAACTGCCAGTCATGTGTCACTACGTAATGCTGACGTTGTTTGTTTTAAAACCCTGCGTTGGCTCTGCACAGCGTTAAATGTCACAGGTGAAATAAAAATCGTCATGCAACACACACATTTGAAGTTTGGTATATTTGTGTATATATACACACATAGGTACTGGTCTATGTGTTTGCAAAACGAAAAGAGGAGAACACTGTAATGCACGGTCCATTTAGGCGTGCTCGGCACCCAACCCCCAAGCCCAGAGACCTATAACTTATCCCCATGATCCCAGCATACAGAGAGAGAGAGAGAGACAGAGGGAAAAAAAACTGTTTTAGAAAGTAGAGCCAATGCAGGATTACAGTATAAAATCTGGAGTGGATTTTTATGGAACGGATTTCAAACGTGATGCAAACAGACCCAATGGTTTGAGAGCAAATTCAATCGAACCCTTAGAGATCCACTAAACTGAAGATGAAGGCTAAAGCAAGAAACACAAGGGGCCGTAAAACAATAAACCGAAGAATACCTTTTGGTCGCCAAGGCAAGCAGCACTATTGCTATTATTAACAATTAAGGATTTCAACCAACACATAATGCTAAATATTAAATGTGTAATCTTTCCCGCACTGTTTGCGATACAGATTTGGATGACACCTCAAACCATGTGGCTTGTTGAGGAGAGGAATGCCTTTATTTTTCTAAGAGCTGGCGGATGATAAGATGGGTGAAAAAACCTCCAGACTTACACTGAATGGAATCTCATACTTGGGTTTGGATCTGTTGTCTTGGGCGACTAAGAAACCACAACATTGTGAAGAAACAGCCTCATATTACCTTAGCAACCGCATAGCAACCACACACAACACCTCGAGCATCATGGTTGCAGCTTTTCCATAGGTAGGAATTAGTAATTTCATATTGACTTTGATTTTATTTAACCCAATTTTTTTATATATTACAAAACCATGCATTATAATGTCTTTTAAATGTTAAATTAAATTCTTCACCAAGGTCATGTTTTCCTCCTAAACACTGAGAATTTATGACATTCAGGTCACTGAGATATGATTTTCTGTAAAACACTATGATGCAATATGTTATATGTTGCGTCTGCAAAATGCAAAATAAAATAAATAAAAACTTTATACAAATAAACCTGAATTTACAAATAATTTTAAACATTATGAAAGACTTATGTTTTACAAGACTCTTATATTTGAATATGTGGTATGAGACATGTTTAAATGTTAATATAAAATAGCTGATAAATTATGAATTCTATATTAACACACTACCACTCAAAAGTTTGGGGTATATACAATTTTTTTTCACATATTATGATGCAAAAGATTTAAATTTTGATACTTTTTTTTTTTTTTTTTTAAATGTATCATTGTTTTCACAAAAATATTAAGCAGCAAAACTGTTAACATTAATATTAATAAGAAATGTTTCTTATGCACTAAATCAGCATATTTTAATGATTTCTGAAGGATCGCAAAAGACACTGAAGACTGGAGTAATGATGCTGAAAATTCAGCTTTGAATCACGGGAATAAATTACATCTTATAATATATTAAAATAAAATATTTTAAATGTTAATAATATTTCATAATATTAGGGTTTTTTTTGCACTTTTTATCAAATAAAAATGCAGCCTTGGTGAGCATACTTCTTTCAAGAACATTTGAAAATCTTTCTGACCCCAAACATTTGAAAGGTAGTAAATGCCAAGTTGTGACGTTGTGCAACAAACAAACAACAGTTACCATAAGTGGACCATTATGATGCTCCAACACTAATAATGTCTTCAGAAAATGCAAAAATCTACACTCTCAGAAGAAACGTGCAAAAAATGATACTAGGTACTATTATGAACCCTTTAGGGATAAAATGTACATTTTTTTCCGAGAGTGTAGTTATTTCAACCGTTTTACACAAGTACACGAGCACATTAACAGTTTTAGATATTTGAAAGGTAATTAGTAGGTACTCTTAGATGGTTCTTCTTTTGAAGAATATGGATTTTGTGAGATCTATTAATGAAAAGCACCTTGCACTAGACCGTTCCCTGTCCCAGACACTGCCATCACACCTAAGCTGGCAGAGGCACCTGTGCTTTTCACTTCAAAGACTCCTATATAATTAATCCCCTCAGGAAAAATGCCAAGCGCCTCCCCTCCATTTAGATGGTTATCCGAGTCAAGAAAGATGCACATACTCTTCTCAAATGTAGATGTGAGACAGAGGAAGTCTGCCAGGATTACCGTTCAATAACTGCTCCTGTACATTCAGTGGCTTCTGGTGAGCCTGAAGTCCCTCCCTGGATTATGCTGCCAGTCAGGTAAACTCTAAGCAGGTGCTTCTTGTTAGAGGAACTCTAATGTGGTCTATGGGTAAATAGCCGAAGGGCTCAGAGGGGTTAATTGAACGCACCGTCATTCAAAGCTGCCTGTCAGAGAGACATATCAGAGCCAGAGAGAAGGTCTCCACTGTCACGTGTCATGAAGCTAAATTGGTTAAATGCACTGCTTGTCGCACAGGAGGAAAGCTTATCATTGGTCTGTGAATCAGATTTTTGCATCATGTCAACGCCGGATATGAGCGGTGCATCAAAACTAGAATGCTCTCAGTATAAATCAACAAAGATGGAAAGCTTCCATCGTGGCGTGACACACTGCACCCTATTTCACTTTCTATTTGCGATGTGCTGCACTGCTAACCCTTCCACGTTATTTTTAGCATGCATTTGAAATGATATTATTTTATATACATACACCAATATTGAAATTCTGGCTAATGTTGATTAACTAATTTTTTTGTCTATAAATTAAAAAATAAATATTAAAATCTAAAATCGATTTAAAGGCTACAAGTGAATTTAGGCATCACAACAGTATAAAAAATGGGTATTCATTTCAAGATTTGCTTAGCACACTTTATTAATTCCAATAAAAACAATCCTCACAATGCTGTTTAGTTACTGGTTGCATTAGATATCAGAGCAAAAAAAGCAACAGACTTTGACTTCACGTTTCACTCAATCTGAAAGGGGAAAAAATGTAAAAAGAAAAAAAGAAAAGAAATTGGAATCATTATCATTTATGTGAATTTCAAAGAAGTTTATTTCTTATAACAATGGGATACCTATCTATCTATCATTTTTCACTTGTTACATATTAGCACAGCATAAACTACATGGGCCTCAATGCTCCAATAAAGAGTAAACACAACACAGTCGTAGGTGACAGACCAATTTTCGGTCATGTTCGTGTATTCTTTCTGAATGCTGTGCATATTGTTAGTCGCTGCTCTGCCGGATCCCCAGTGCTGACCCTTGCGCCTGCTCTGCGTGGTGCTTCTGCCAACCTGTCCACTCAGCTGACAAGGCATACTGCCAACGGGATGCTGTCTTTTCCGGGAACTACGTGGGATCCCTCCCTGGGCTGCTCTCATTGTATCCTGCCTTGAGTAAACAATTAGACCTCACATGGTTGAGTCAAGCCTTCAGTGAGGCTGTGTGCGTTGCCATTAGTGTGTACGTACACATTGTCTGTGGTAGCCATTTAAAGACCTCATGAAATGGCTTGGCGAATGCATTTTTCTTTTGTGTTGACTTCCTACTGAAACAGGAAGCTGGGGGAGGATAAATCGAAGAAAACAGTCTCCAGTAGGCTTTAGTTTACATCACAGCTGAGATGCATGAGTTGCTATATGCTATTGCTAGTCTAAAGGCTTGTTCGAGAGACCGATTGGTGTGTGACATCAAAGTACCGCGAGAACGATTGGAGAGCAGACGACTCTTTATGCTTTTTAATTGCTCTCGCGGTATTTTGATGTCATATGACGATCGGTCTGTGGAGTGCCGATGATTCTCAAACAAGCTTAAATGCAATATTGGAGTAGGGACATTATTATTCTAGAGAGCATTTGATTGGATAACCATTTGTATACGCCCTTAAGTGCAAGATGACTCATCAATATTTTCAGTCCTTTTTCAGAAAAAAAAAAAAAACTGCTATGATTATTTTGTCAACGAAGAGTAAATGAAAAATGAACTAAAAGTCACCAAAACTCCCAATTCTGATTTCATGAGGTCTTTGATAGAAAAGAAAATATCAGCATATGGACCAGATGTATAAAGACAATGGTTAAAAGGTGTCTTTTAAAACTGACATAACACAATACATCTGTTGAGTCCATAGCAAACATCAGCCCATAGTTAACATCTGCATCAGGCTGGCAAGTGCAAAGGATTTCCAAATCTCTCAAGAGGTATTACAAAGACATTAAAAAAGACTAAATAAGTTAGGCCTATATGTAATGAAAGGTTAAAGGTTACAAAAGGATACAGACCTTTGAATGATGCCGTTTCATAATTAATAATATCTTTGGATTTATTTTACAACACAGTTTTCAAATTTTGTATCTACATGAAATTTAAAGTTTTCACTTAAGTTTTAGTCAGTTGATCATAAACAGGTTTTTCTAAGTCACAACATGGTAGCAGCACCAGCTAATGCATTTACATGTACATTATATTTGGGTTAAAATGCGTTGATCTATATTTGTGTATCTTTGCTGTCTACATTTGCTACTGCTGCTATTTTGCACCTGAATTTTCCATTGGGTTCAATAACAAGCTACATAAACTCTATAAAACTACCCATACTGTAAAAATTTCTCTAGTAGCCTAAAATGTACTTGATGTGGTAACACATCTAACCTAAATTGTTAAATTCAAGTAACAAGTTATTTAATATAATACTCAAATTAACTTGACTACATTAACTTACACCAACAATAGTAATTCTAAGGGTAAGCTCAATAAAAAGAAATATATTTTTGACCACAACACATTTATATTTTGTACCACAATTTCCAAATGAGATCCAATAAAGATTTATCCATCCATGACATTTGTATTTCTAATGTCTCCATCTATCTATCTATGCAATGATGAAGAAAGCCGTGTACACAGGACTTCTTTTGAAGTTAACTAGAGAGTGGGTCAATCAAATGCATGCATATTTCTGAACGCTGTACTTGCAACGCATACCTCACAAAAATATATACTGGAAATGATTTGATATCACAACACATGCAGGAACCAGAGGGACAGCCTTAGTGAACCAACAGAAGCACACAAAGCAAGTGCTTCTTCATGCAGAGGCATGTCGGCTTTTGCCTTTGTTCAGTTGTCTCCAGAGCTTTGTGTTTCAGAGCCTTACATACGCAGGGTGCCAATAATACCATCATGCCATGAAATACTCCAACGTTTTCCAAACTTAATACTTTTAATAAAACGGAAGAAAAAAAAAAACAACACACAAGAACGAGCCGGCTACTTTAATGGAGAGAGACGTATTTGAACTCTTTAGGGAGTCCAAAGGCTAAACCTACCTGCACGCCAAGTATCGCTGCTGTCCAAAGACGAAACATTTATGATGATAATCGCGTTCAAAGTGATGTCAACTTAGATGTGATGGCGGTAGAGTGGAAATATGACTGTAAATGCGCAAGAAAGGCTATAAGTGGATACAGTAGAGGCCTTGCAGCCCGGCTGATTAACTTGGAAACATTACTCAAGCGGGAATCATATAACGGCCCATTAAAGGCAGTGGACAGTAAAGATGCAGGGCGTTTTTAAGCGTATTTATAGCAAATACGGAGGTTAGCGAGAAGATAAGATGAAGAAAAGCTGCACACTCGGTCGAAATGAAGTGCTGAAAGGCGACAGAAACGACAAAAGCGCTCGCAAATGATGACGAGAAACACACAACACACTCGTCGATCGATATTTACTTACCTCTTCGACCCTAGCAATTTTTATTTATCTCCTTCATGACAAGAACCGTCATATACGTGACATATAGTACTTTTGTTTAGTGTTTGTGGCGCTGGGGGGTTGGGGAGGAATACACCACTATTCCTCAGGAAAATAAGCCAGCGTGACAAAGCGATATCTTCTGCGATACTGTACACGTATTCCAGTAAAATCCACTTTTAGATCCAGAAAATTTACAATGTTTAATCCATAGGCAGAAAGCAGCCGCTTTCCTTCGGTTTGAACGGATCACTTTTCTTTATTCCGCTTCATCCCACATCGCCAAATCCTCGCGGGTTACATCCCTCATCCGAAAACAAGCCATACCGACCGCTATCTGAGCTCCTGCGAGGCGATGACAGGAGCCAAGCCCTGGCCACATTCGGGAAAATACAGCCAAAAAGATCCTCAAATGAGGGAAAACCGAAAACAGATTTCGCTTTCGAGCTTTCAATCCTGACGATTTCGATCAGCTCGCGGAGCAAGCTGCAATTTCGAGCAATACTTTATTAACGCTAAACACATCGAGAGGATCTCCTTGTCTGGGTATTCACAATTTGTACAAGCAAAAAACGGTAATTCGACGCGACTGTAGAACGGAGAATGACGTAAAACGTTACATTTCTGCATTAGTACAAATATTAAAGTTGTAGCTCTGACTCCACGGTAGCCATATTTGAGTGTAACCGAATCACGCCCCGCGAGCGACACCATGCTAAATAGTGCCACAACATTAAGCACGGCACTCAGAGGAACGACACCCTGTCACGTAGAAGTGCATGCCGTTATCCTTCATAATAACACTAGAATGTATTTTTAAATCACATATTGGCGGTTTTACAAACGCCAGTGCAAAATAAAAATAATATAAACTAACCCCGCGGAGTGATATGTTGGAGCGCTCAGCAGGTGAGGCGACTTTTTTTTTTTTTTTCCACGCACAGAATATCTGCAAAACGCGGAACGGATTCTTGTATAAGAACCGATCGACCGGACTTCGGTCTCCATCCAGGCCACGAGGTCATGTGATTGTGTTCCATTGACTTAGGATGTAATTGGTGGTTTTTCAAAAGAACAGTATGAAAAATGTGTTCTACACGATGTATTTCTTTTGAATACCATTCTGGCTGACACTAGGCCCACTACAGATCAATTTAGATATTACAATATAATTAGGCTACAGTTTTGTTATTGGCTCCCACAGATGTGTATCAAATCAAATAGACTTGTTTCAGTTTTATCTTCTCACTTCTCAAGTTTTCACAAGCTCTGGTTTCGTAATTTAAAAACCCAATTTAAAACCTTTATAAATTAGAATAATGGTGTTCTAATTCTAATATATTTTTTTCTAGAACAGTTTTTTCTACTCTGTTCATAATTTGACTGGCTGTTTTACTTTACACTTAGCATAATAGCTGAAACGTTTTAAAATTAGTCTTCCTGTTATTGTTTGGCAATAACAGTGAAAATGTTGAAAAGACTTTTTGTAGCCATGATAATTCACCCAGAGATTAAAATTCTGTCATCATTTACTCACCCTTAAGTTGTTCCATATGAGTTTCTTTCTTGTGTTGAATACAAGAATGTTTTTGAAGAATGTTGGGAAACAAACAGTTGATGGTAATCATTGACTTCCATAGTATTTTATTTATTTATTTATTTATTTTTTGAGAATTATTATTCACTATGTAATTCTAAATCTTGAACATTTTAAATGCCATCATGATGTTAGCTACCTGAGAGCAAATTTATAGTTCAGGGTAAATTTCCTGCATGATTACAGTGTTTGCAAATATATTTCAAAAGAACACTGAGATGAACACATTTTAAATGGTGATTAGAAAGACAGAAACTGCACGGTACTACAAGGTTTTACGGCAAAATATAATCATGATATGACAACAAAACCAGAAGCACTCTAGGCTGGAAAGAGTAGAAACACTTCCTAAATCCACACTGAGCTTTTTTCTTATATCTTTTCCTTGTGCACATATATTAAAATCTTTAAAAAATAAAAATAAGAATAAAAATGTGCATGAACTTCAAACTAAAATATCAGCATACATTTAGATATGGTGGTGTGAAAGAGAAGAAATATTAACTGCCTTCACTACCACATTTCCTCAGGCTGTGTAAACTTTTTGGTCAAGTCATTTGTGCACAGCTGTTAGTAGAAAACCATTAATGTGGAGTCACATGTTAGTTTTAAGAAACTTTTGAAGTGCAGTATACTCTCCCATATGTAATATAAAACATATTTTATAAAATAGAATAAAAAATAGCCACATTACAACATTCACCTCACATCTCTGCCCTAATGAGAAACTGAAACAGTATGTTGTTCACTCATCCAAGGGAAAAGCTAATGCTTTTGTTTCTACCTATAAGAAGCGTCAACTCAGCAGGTTAAAAAAAATGGTGTCCAATTACATCAGTGTAATATGCAGAATAAATGGCAACCTAAAATGCATTTGTGATTTTATATCTCACAATTTGATTTTACATTCCTCAATGTGACTTTTTTAAAATAAAATGTAAAACTTTACCTCACTTCTTTTTTGTACTGGCAAAAATTTCCATGGTTAAAAGAATAGGGAGTATTGTGGTTTAAATCACTTCCTTCCTGTAGAGTGTCTGAATAGCTTAGGTTTAAAAACAAATAAATAAAAAACATTTTTAAATGTTCGATTCAAAAATGTATCTACATAATGATGGTTAACTTACAGACACTGGAAATAAAACAGAAAAAATATAGTCTATATGTCTCATATAGACCTAAGGCAAAGTTATATTCACACACTGTACATATTTATCTCAATTACTTTAGAAACAATGTTTCAAGAAAAAGTTACTATGAAATATTTTGTTAAATGCAGTGAGCAGTCTTTTTACAAGGTTATTACTAACTTGCCTGGCTAGGGGGCAGTGTGACACTTCATTTCACTTCATTTCTTCAGCGTTTTATAGAAGACTTTCATGAGCACAGATGCACACGTGCACACACACACACACGCACACACGTCTGGTTTGCTATCCTTGTGGGGACTCTCCATAGGCGTAATGGTTTTTCGGCTGTACAGACCGTATTTTCTATTGCCCTACACCAACCCCACACCTAAACCTACCCCTTACAGGAAACTTTCTGCATTTTTACATTTTCAGAAAAGTTCATTGTGTATGATTTATAAGCTCGTTTACCCGTGGGGACCTCAATTTAGGTCCCTACCATGACACAAGTCCCCATGAGTCTGTGTGTATTCAGGTTTAAGTCCAGAATAGAAAAACAGGTACACACACACACACACACACACACATTGCCCTGAATTCTTCATTTGTTAAAAGAAGTTGTATAAACATTGTTGTGAACTGGAATGAATGTTTTGAATGGGTTTTTGAAAAGGAAAAATACTTCCTTAGACACGTTTAATGGAGTTCAAAGAGAAAAGGTATCCAATCATCCAAGTCCACTCGTCTACTGTAGCTCTGTATGTGATTTTCTAAATGTTATTGTGACACTGTGCTTGACTGTATGTCGTCGGTCTGTCACAATGAAATCTGGATGTCATATCAAATGTTTGGACTGTAGATCTAAATGGCAGACATTAAAAATCAGTTGTGGCTACAGACAGTTGAGGGTCCATACCATATTTTATACATGACATTGCATTCATGACTCATTTTACAACTGTATTGAGACTCTCTCTCTCTCTCTCTCTCTCTCTCTCTCTCTCTCTCTCTCTCTCACAGTACACTTTTTTGACATCACACACTTTTGCCTAGTCAGAGTACAGGTGGTGTTGGAGGAGAATTCTCATTTTATAATATTTTATTTGACAAACTTTTGTATGAGTGTACGCATGCAATCATCAATATTCTTGGTCCGTTTTCCAAACACCAATCTACAAACCTTCAGGTGGTCTGTGGACAAAAGAGAGGGAAAAGAAGACAGTCCAACACCACACTTTTAGAGTATTTTAAGGAATTTAGAGTCTATGTTTCCTGTGTCAGTGAGATAAGTAAAGCACTTTTGCATTAATCTGTCTGCTGTCTTCATGCATGCAGCACAAACAATTTGCCAAACCCAGTTGCAACAGAGTGATATAAATATACAGTAAATAATGTAGGAAAATAAAAATATAATATGAAATATTATAGATTAAAAACATTATGAAAAGATATCAGCACAATACAAAAATCATTTCTAAATAATCTCACAAGTCTACGAACTTTAAGTTCATAAAAGCTGGGAAAGTTGTTGAAAACTAGCCAGTATACATCATTAGCCTTCACTATGCTTTTTAAAAAATGTTTGTTCTTATGCATAAGACTAGTAAATTATTACCTCTGTCTTGTCTCTTCACATTTATGCACACTTATTACAGTAGGCTATATATGTGCCTACTGTATACTAAAAGTCTTGGGAAGGTTACTTTGGAAATGTAATAGGTTACAGATTACAAGTTACCCTACTGAAAATGTAAAAAGCAGTGTAACGTAGTAGTGTAAAGTAGTGTAAGTAATGTCTTTCTAAATTTTCTAAAACTAATGTTTTCAACTGTTTTTCAACTATTTTTAATCATTTTCCAACATTTAAACCAGGCAGCATTAACCTTACAGTAGTACTTCTTATATTTTAAATTGAATTTAATCAACTTTTAGGAGTACACTAGCATATTTACAACCTTTAAATCTAACAGACTACACACCACAAAGCTCCAGTTTAAGTTTGCTTTAAACTGTTTTAGCAGACCCTTTCCTGATGTCAAAAGTCCAGCTAACTCTGTTAGCTAAATGAGTGCTCAGCACATCACTAAAACACTCAGTCTGTGAGGATAAAGTCAATGCTTATAATCAAACAGCAGGAGGCAGAAGATGATCTAAAATTTGGTTTTCCGTTCTTAACTTATCAACCTATATATGAAGCCAGTTCAGCAGACATGACAGACCTGTTTAAAGGTTAATCACTGTATCTAATTACTTAAGCAAAAAGAACAGGCCTCAGAAGAGTAAGAGTTGAACCCAAAAGGCTATGCCTTGTCCTTTCCAGAGCATAAAAACTGGATTTGCTACCAGATTTTACGACAGACCTCAAGTAGCGGCTTCTGAGTGCACTAATGGTGTCCACAGATTAAAAAAAAAAAAAAAAAAGCATTTTAAATTAACAATAAATTTGTCTATATAAACAAAGAGATCAATTAAGATACTTTATGGCAGCCCAAAAAATAACATATATGCCTTCTGAATCCTTTAGTGTCTGATAACCTTGGGTTGTACAAGTCTTAAGCTGAAAAGGGATTACTGAGCCACAAATGAGCGCTTTGGTACAAAGAGTGAAGGCGATCGATAACTTGTTATGATGAAATTTGAAGGCTTTACTTTCACATGCATTCAGACAGACCCTCGAAAGAGCCTGTGTTGAGCCAGCTTAAACACAAAAGGAGATCTAGATCCATCTATTGAATGGGCTGAGCTGTGTCACAAAATCTCTCTACTGGGCCTAAACCTGATGCGACTTTCCATTTGAGTAAAGACTGAGAGGGCTAGAGGGGTTCCTCAGTTCACTGAAAGAATGAATATCAAGGTGCTGCTGTTTAGACAGTTTCATGTATGAACAATCATTGGCCCGTGACTTCATTTCGATAAGCACTAATTTTTGATCATGTATGTGAGTAAAAATGATTTGTTCATTCTGTGCAACTCTTTCACAAGCATTTACAAATTTAAGGCTTTTCCATTTGAGAAAAGACTGGGAGACAGTTTAGATTGCTTTATGTACACTCTCAGAAATAAAGGTACAAAAGCTGTCACTGGGGCGGTACCTTTTCAAAAGGTACACTTTTGTACCTATTAGGTTCTAATATGTACACTTTAAGTACTAATATGTACCTTTAAGGTACCAAAATGGACTCTTGAGGTACAAACATGTACCTTTTGAAAAGGTACTGCCCCAGTGACAGCTTTTGTACCTTTATTTCTGAGAGTGTATGAACAAATATTGCCCCGTGACTTCATAAAATAATGTCTATTTTAAAATGTAATTTATTTCTGAGATGCAAAGCTGAATTTTCAGCAGCCATGACTCTAGTTTTCAGTGTCACATGATGCTTCAGAAATCATTATAATATGCTGATTTTGTGTTTAAGAAACTTTTGTTAAAACCTAAATAATGTGTAAATGAGAAGCAAGGATAAAAAACAAAATACAAACTAAGAGTTCATGACTTCATGTGGATATTTACACCTTTTTTTCACAAGCATTCACAGATTTAAGACTTATGTGATGTGAATTACAGAATCACTGTGCTCACCAGCAAAGCACTTAATTATAGCACAGAAGATCTTAAACTCTTTTTATGCTAGGACCCACTTAGAGAGGTATAATCTTGTGACACAAATTTTTTTAGAGTGAAATATGAGGAACAGATGCATTTTTTCCTCTTTTAATTAACAGTTTTTACTTTATGTGTAGGCCTACAGTTTGGGGGTGGTAAGATTTTTTGAAAGAAAAAATCTCAGCAGAGCTGCATTTATTTGATCAACGATACCGTAATACTGAGAAATATTGTTACAACTTAAAATACTGTTTTTATATTTCAGTGTATTTTAAAATGTAATTTATTGCTGTGATTAAAATTGGATTTTCAGCATCATTATTCCAGTCTTCAGTGTCACATTATCCTTCAGAAATCATTTAAATATGCTGATTTGCTGCTCAAGAAACATTTATTGAAACATTAGTAATGTGTAATTTTGTGGTTGTTGAGCAAATGAGTTGAGGCATGGGTCTAATTGCAGCTCCTTTAATTATTCAAAGAAGATAATACTACAAGAGAAAGCACATATGGTAAAAATATATACAGTGCCTTGCAGAAGTATTCTTAATTTTTTTCACGTTTTATGTTGCAGCCTTATGTTAAACTGCATTAAATTACTTTTTTTTCCACATCAATCTACACTCCATACACCATAATGGCAAAGCAAAAACAGAACTGTCACAACTTTGTAAATTTATAAAAATAAAAAAAAAATTCTGAAATAAGTATGTTGCATAAGTATTCATACCCTTAACTCAGTACTTGTGCTGAAACACCTTTATAGCTGCAAGTCTTTTTTGTATGATGCGACACGCCTTGCTCATCAGCATTTGGCAATTATCTGCCATTCTTCAGCTCACCTGTTCACCTCTCAAGCTCTGTCGGGTTGGATGGGGGCAGACGCACATTTTCAGGTTTCTCCAGAAATATTTGATTGGGTTCAAGCTCAGACTCTGGCTGGGCGACTCAAGGACATTCACAGAGTTGTCTATAAGCC
>JAFVLL020007117.1:0-19299 GCA_021397915.2 Tor tambroides | reverse complement strand
GGACGCATGCTGAATTCAGGATTTTCCAGAGAGTCTGACCCAACGCAAGCTCTAATCATACTGTCAACAACTTGCTTTGTTCCTTCGTACATCTCAGATAACCTACAGAACGTGTTGTCGCCTAGATCCAGACTATATAATGGTGTTTCCTGGTTAAGGAAGTCTATTCCCAATAGGGAGTGTAAACAGAGTCCATTGAGACAAAGAAAGAAAGAGCCGCTACTTGAAGAAAATGGCACTTGGCTCTAGATATACAGGAATGTTGTGTTTTACGTGATGACACATTAAAGGTAAGGTAGATAGGCTTGGGTTGTGTCAGCGCTCCCTTGCTTTTGTTTGGTCGGACATAAGGAGGGCAGTGCAGTTGAAAATAGGCTATAACCTACATTCCCCATGCAAATGACTACACATGTTACAATAACAGCACGCACGCATTTCTTTGAAGAGCATAATGATGATGATTACCTTGTCTGCCGACGATTTCAGCAACATGCTCAGAGCTGGGGACGGGAACGCATTCGGTCATGTTCACGCTCTTTTTCCTGGGCTCGTTGTCATATAGGGAATTTTCGTCGTTATCCAGTCCGAGCAGCGAGAGCTGGTCCAGAGCGATCTGTAGGGCTCTTTGGTCATCCAGGGCGTCCCCCTGCCCGCCGCTGCCGCTCCGCTCCATGTCGGCGAACAGCGAACTAGGCATCTTGGATGGCTCTGGAAACAAAGAGGGAAAACTTACAGGAGGAGGGTGGGATTGAGCTGGGAACGGCTGGTTTAAAAAAAGCTCCACGGGTGCGGATTCAGTGCGCGTATTTGTTCCTTGTGTCCGAATAACAGCAATAAAAAAATCAGTGCAATCCCGAATAAGCGTTATTCCTGTTGACTGGAATGCCGGCGGTAGCGATATTCCCCTTTCGAGTGCGCACCCCTCCCTTGCAGCTCGTTTCTGTTCGCTGTCTGACTTGCTGCAGCCAGACTCGGCACTACCGGAGAATATGTGCGCATGACGTCACCCCCGGTCGAACGGGGCAGGGACGGTGCGGTGCTGGGTTGCGATTTGCATACGCCGCGTTGATTGGACGGATTCTGGACGGAGAGGGAGGGGTGACCGAGTTCAGCCACAGCTCGACGCGGCCCGCCCTTTTCTTTTGTGGTCTTATTAAAAAGCAACATAACACATTTTATGAGAATTACAGTTATTGTTTAACTTTATCGTTTTAATGATGCTTCAGCCATCAGTGTGGTTAAGACGGACGTGAATAAAGGTTTACATAACTGTGTCAGTTCTGAGGTGCAGTGAGCCTATTGTTCAGCATCACTGTCTTTGTTGGTATAGGTTTGCTTTACTTGTTAAAATACAGCCAAATAACTACACTTTGAGGTGATAACGTTGAAAATGATGGCAGATTCGGGTAGAATTACAGTAAACCTGCATCATTTTTTTTTTGGCCTTTTGTTATTATTAACCCCTAGGTGGCTTCCTTCAGGAATTGTTTGCTAATATAAAAAGTTTTACGCATAAATGAACAGCATTTTTTTGAGAAATATCATATACAGAGATCTTTCTATATGGTTTGGTTGCCATCATGTTAGCATGACTCAAGCATAAAAGCATAAATCAAACAAACAAAGCAATATCCATTGTCACAATGTATGCAAGGCACCTATCTGGGCTGATAGGTGCAAATAAAGCCAAATCCACTGCAGTTATTGGGAGCCAGCTAAACAGAACCTCCTTTATGCATCTGCAATGTTAGTCAAGCCCCTAATAATAATAATTTGCATTTAGAGCATATTAGCTGCTTAAGGTTGCGTCTAATTTAGGTTCTGCAAAACAATCTATAATTATTTTTATTTTTGTCTAAGTGACCTTTACATGTGCTGTTCAAAAACCTCAATGAAGGACAACGTGCCGAGACATGCACTCTCTTTGTCTGCCACAATCTCACTCTCTCTCTCTCTCTCTCTCTCTCTCTCTCTGAAATATGTTTAGCATTCATTCACATTTCGGTTACAGCATGCTTATAAAGTGAACCACCACATTTGTATAATTTTATGCATTTATTCAAAACACGCAAAGTCCCTGTCTAAATGACACCAGCCTCTCCTCCCTTCCACTCTCACAAGCAACTTTCAAGTGATTGTGTTAAATCATTTAATTTCCTTGAGATGTCCTCATGTTTACACCTCAGTCAGAAACATTTGGCTGGAAATGCATAAAAACAGAACATTTAATAAAGCCGCTGAGATGTGAATTTGTGAAACTGATTTAAACAACCACAGACATTCTAATTTTTTTTGAGGCGTCCTGATTATCAGTGCAAAACAAGCTTCATAATTATCTGTTATTGTCATGTTATCAAACCCAAACCATGCATTTTCTTCCTGTGCATGCGAGGAGATGTCTAATCAATATTTCATCCCATCCACAAATATTGGCATAGACGCTGTTAATGGCCGGTTAGCTATTAACAATACTCTCAAGCACTCTGTCGTTGGCCAGTATGTTAAAGAGCATGATGGAAGTGCTTATTGGTGATCTCCCAATGGATCTAAAAAGCATCTACAGGCAAATGCACCTTTTGTGGCCCGAGCGGGAAGACGGGGTGGGGGCAGGGAAATCTGCTTCTTTTTACACAAAGAAAATTTCAAACCAATTCGGGAGCATTGAAACGAGAAGCACTTTCTTTGTCACCTCACTCCTGAGGAACAATAGGTATGCTAATATTAACTGCCCCCAAACCTGAGAATGTGAGTCAGGGGCTTTTTTTTTTTTTTTTTTTTTTCATATTCACCCCTTTTTATTCTTCCCCCTTCTCTTTTAGTTTTAGCACAAGCCAGCTCACAATCTGAGCTTAAGAGCTGCATTGAGAAACATCTGGTGGTGGGAATTATGCTAAAGCCACATGTATGGCTTATTTCTACGCTTTTTAGCTTCAGAAGCTCAGGGCGAGTCACTTTGGTTTGTGATTTGCATAGTTATAGAGCGTATTCTGTACTGCACTATAATATATAAGTGTATATATTTACATGTTGACTACTATTCAATATTCACATGCATTATCATGTTTCATACGTATTTAACGCTGGTCTGCAAGCAATGGGATAAAGTTGACTACTCCAAAAGATATCGCATTGCATGTCCAATGCCGATCGATCGCATTTAGAGACTGTGGAGAGCAAAGGCTGAGAAGCAGCCTCTGTACGTGCTGGCTTCATTTCTCCTCACACACACACACACACACACACGTGCACAGAGAGAGCCAGTGGTCAAAAGCCTCAGCCACAGAGTCTGTTTAAAAACCACCACTTCGCATGTCTTTCCAGATCCGTTTCAAAAGTGGGTATGATTGATGTCCTCTCTGCTGCCCAGATGGAGTGACAGACGGAAGATCATTGTCATGACACAACTTTTACGAGGACATCTTTTTCCTGTTAAACTCGTTTTATGACAGCTCACACATTTTATTGCATCCCAAGAAATAAGAAAACTCATTTAAAAAGATGTTATGGTTCCTCTCTCACTATATATATACAGTATATGAAATACTGTAAGTCTATCCAGACTAGATAAGCTTTATGAATACAGTTTAAAGGACCAAAAATGTCATTTAATTATTTTGTATAGTTTTGTTATTAAATTTAGAATTGATTGTGATAGTTGTATTAGTAGTAGTAGTAGTAATTATTTTATTATTATTTTTATTAATATTATATAAAATATTAAAATCATAATCATTTTTATTAAATGTAAAGTTGATTTTATAATGCATTTTTTATGAAACAATTATATAGAATATTTTATTACTATTAAAATAAGTAATTAATAATAATAATAACAACAACAATAATTATTATATTTTTAATTATTATTATTATTATTATTATTATTGTTGTTGTTAAAATATCCTGTTGCAATATTATGTACAAAATATAACAGGTGAACTGCTAAAAAGTACTGTATAGGAATATTGGAAAAATCAAAAAGCTTTTGAAGGTGCTACATGCAGGAAGGGAAAAATCATAAGCTAAATCCTAAATTGCAATGAGTGAAGAGAAAATAGGGAGTTCTGTCACTCAGATCTTTCTCTGGAAGGAAAAAAAACAGTAATCTCATATTTTCTCCTCTAGAGTTTCAGAAGAAACCTCAACGATATCTCAAAGTGCATTCAGATTGGCCCATTTCTGCAATCTAAACTCATCAAGTTCCTCCGAGACCAAATTATCTGATCTATACTTTCCACGGTAACATGTTCCTCCAAAGGAATTTTAGGAGAAACATCTGGCAAGTTGAAAATTGCACTCCATTAAGTCTCCTGAGCAATGAAAGAGCAGCCTCTGTGCAATAAAACATCCCTCTGGCTGTGTCACATTATATGCCTTACATATGATTTCCCAAGTGTGCCCGTCAAAGTATAACCCGCTTCCTTTCGACTAGCACCTTGATGAATCAGGTTTTTCTATTAGTTTGCCTCAGTCTTAGTTCATTCAAGATTCTTGGGTGATCTCAGGTCAGTGCGAATAGACTAGCATGGAATAGACATACTGTAGGTCATCCCTGCTTGTTTTTCCACATGTCCACCTTTGGCAGCGTGAAGAGGCCGCTTTAACACGTGCAATATTTGCTGTTTGGCATTAGGAGTTAACCAGCTGCTTAGCCGCGATTACCCGGCTGCTCTTTAATGAGAGGAAGAGGGGCTTAGCTTGGCATGACCCAGACCTGTCTGAGTGCAGCGCGCGGCCATGAGCTAGCTAAAAAGCCACCAGTCCCTGCAGTCTGGGCGGAAAAAAATAACAACGGGAACAAAGACAGGGAGGGAGGGATGGCATGGACAGAAATGAGAAAAGAAAGGTCACAGATGACAGACTCTGACATCATCTGTTTGGTTTGTTCTGGACGCATGTATTGCACATGCATTCATTTATTTAGATGCATGCAACGACTGTATAAGCCCCACCTCTCTCTCTCTCTTTGTCTGCACCGAACACAGACGCATGGCAGTGTTGCGTAATTGAATATGCTTTTTGCAGCTCTGCATCACTGCAGCAAAACTGCTCCTTCTCTTACGGCTGCGTTCTCAACACAAGCCGCCCAGTTCGTTTCCAACTCAGAAACGGTGATGCGTTCAAATACGCATCGGTACGGCGCGTTACGTAGGTGAAAAGGTAAAGTAGGCCAGTGCTGCAGTGGTGCAGTGTGTGTGTTTGCACTGGCCCATCCCTTCGCAGACTGCTACCCGCACTGACACACTGAACTCGAGTGCCACTGATTCGCCTCCTCCCATTGGCTGCCTGCCAGACGCCTGGAGAAGAAGCATGCAGCAGAGCAGAGCACAGCGGCAGGACAGCTGGGGCTGCTCCCCCACAATGCACCACTCCCACCCAGGCCCTCCTAATCCATTCTGCCTCTGCGCTCGGCCCCTCCCGCCTGCAGCGCCGCCGCAGAACCCTTCGGATGCTGTACAACCCTCTGCGTCTGACTCTTCTCAGCCAGGACGAGGGAAGCCCGCGCCTGTCGCGGTAAATAATAAACGTTAAGTGCGAAAAGCACCAGCTCATCAATATTAAGCAGTCTGGATGCATGACAGTTTATGTAAAAAATGACCGTTCTGAAAACGAACACATTAGTAGACGGCAAGGTTGTCTGGAACGTGTAAAGGATTGAAATTAAAGGGAAGAAAGAAGCAGAAAGCAAATCAGCAAAAGAACTGGAATTGATTGTTAAGTATTTGCCAGTAATATTTTTATTTGACAGGATGCACACAATCAGTTGTATCAGTCGTATACCTACTATTCTTAAAACAACTGTTTATGTTTCTTGTCTTGTCACATTCAGTTATGAATTACATGAATCACACGTCATGAATCACAGTCTGCATTTTCAATTCAAAACAGTGACAAAAATCTGATTGCATCACTGGATATTATAGAGTGCTGAAGGGATGATGTATTTTTGTAGGCCAGAACCCAGAAACGAGTTGCATTTTAGCACTTCCAGTACCATCGTCCTGGGTTTTTGAATGGGTTTTTGGTTAAATGCCTAAAATAAGGTCTGTGGTGAAGGCAAGCTCAAGATATTTTGAGGTTTTATTCTACAGCATAAAATACATCAGTAATAACCTCTAAAGCTTTTACTTGTCTTGAAAAAGGTGGTTGCTAACAAGCGACTAAATGGCACTACAAAGGTTGTCGGATATTAAACATCATCATGCCAAACAGGAAAACTCGTCCACTCACTAGTCCACTTTTACAGCCTTGATGGGTTTATAATCACAATCTTGCAAACTATTCTAACTCAAACTGTCAGGGAAAATGAATGAAGACTGAAAGAGTTGTCAGAAGCTTTATAGTGTAGTTTGTTCATCTTTTCACTTCTGGCGATTGTATTTATGCTTGAAAATTCATAAGCTGTGTTCATTTGTGAAGATTATCCTCACTGCAAAAAAAAAAAATTTCTTACTTAGTTTTGTTTTCTAGTATAAATATCTAACAATTCTTGAATCAAGATGCATTTACTTTACAAGTAAAGTGACTTAAGATATTATTTCTTGTTTTCTGAAATAATTATCAAAATTTTGTTAGTTTTTCCTTAAAACAAGCAAAAATATATGATAATGTGGCAAGAAAAATATTCTTGTTTAGCTTTTAAATTAAGATTATTTTTCTTACCCCATTGGCAGATATTTTTGCTTGTTTTAAGCAAAAACTAACAAAATTTATATTTATTTATTTTTTGAAAACAAGACTTAATATCTTACATCATTTCATTTTACTTGTCAAGTGAATGCATCTTGATTCAAGAATAATTAGATATTCATACTAGAGCATAAGACAAAAATACTAAGTAAGAACATCTTTTTTTGCAGCGCTGATGAACAAAGCATGCACGAATCATAACATTTTGCTGGTCTTAGACCTTATTTTGGGCAATAATCTAAATCCAGTGGAAAAACCCTAATGAGTTTATGTCGAGGGAACCAGGGCGATACTAACTTCTGGGTTGGCCTATAAAAATATGTAATCTCTGCAGCGCTCTATTGTTACTCACTTAACATTCATATCCTAGAAATTGTCAAAACATATCTTAACTTACACTCTTTCACTGTTAAAACTGAAGCATCTGGCTGGAATTCGTTCTCAGATTCTGTAAACAGTAAGCCCCGCCTTCTTAGATTTGATTGACCATCTCAATCATTTTGACACTGACAAGTGCTGATGGACAACTGAGGCAGACAAACCTGAAAATGCAAAACTATTATTCATCCTAGCAACAAACAAAGCAGCATAAAAGAACATCAGATATTGGTGGGACAATGTAGCCACATCTGATTATTGGTGGGTACAGCCCTGAAAGATGGAAATGAAGAATGGGCCGGTCCGGCGTCCACGCCCAGCGGCGCGCTGGTTAATTGCGCTACTAATGAGCGAAGGGAAGCTGTGCTGCTTTTGCAGGGAGGTCAGCAGGTAAAGATGCTCACCGTGCCAACTTCCAGTGCCCAAGACGAGATCGGCGACAAAAGGCATCCACTCAACCCTAAGAAACAAGAGCTTTCAGACAGGTCTGTCTCACAGAAACAAAGAAAACAGACCTGCTACTACAGCCCTGAGGGATCACTTTAAATGAAGCAGGAAGAAGGAAGGGATGCAACAATCATCATCACTCACTGTGAGGCTGTAGGAGACAAACGAGACTCAACACACAGCATTAGACTTGTCTTCATGTCATCACATTGCATTTTTACCTTGTTAAATGTGGTAAAAAGTAATGCACACCTTCTTTGCATTGCACAATAAACTCCTGCTGATAGATTTACACTCCTGATGCACTAAAAACCTGGTATCCTGCCACATATCGGAAATGGTAATGTGAGTCAGTAGGGCAAAGTTTGTGGCTCATCCTGCCAGCTTTGTTTGGGAGCGTCAACTTTTCTTTAACACATAATAAACAAATCAAGTGGGATCTCAATAGCAGCCTTTCCTAAACTACTTTTTAAAGCAAGACTACTTATTTGTAACCACAGCTTAGAGGCTGGTTTTCCTTTCGTTGAGGAGGCTGATTAGCTGTGAGGCATGCTCTTGTAGGTTTTTTCCCTTAATCAAGCAAGTGCATAAATAAGTATCATGATGTATATGGTCTTTTTTCATTCGGCATGGAATTGGGTCAACCGCACACATTAACCAGTTTTTGGTTTTTCCTCAGTCTCTGCATGTTTCCTTCCTCTCTCTCTCTCTCTCTCTCGCTCGCTCGCTCACTCTCTCTCTCTCAGTCCAGACGCATTGCAGTTTAGCAGCAGCTGGATTCAGTTGAGAAGTAAAAGAAATAGTGTGCTTACACAAGGTAGATGTGAAGTTTTGTTTTTGAAGAACTGTTTTTAAGGAGTGTCTTGAGCAGAGTTGGGAACTGAAATTTGAGGTTACACCCCTTAAAGACCACAAAATTTGATTTTTTTTTATTTTTTTTTTTGGCTTTTAGTACATCATTTTTAGCTTTGTGGCCAATTCTATATGCTAATGTACTCCTAAAAGTTGATGCTGCATGCTGTTTTTCTTTTGGAAATGGACCGAAAATACTGACTTACCCTTAACTAAACAGATTTTTGTCCATCAAATGCATTCTAGAAAAAGAAAAAAATATGATAATTAAAAGTTGGGCACTGTAAATAGTTCTTAAACATCAAAAACAAATATAACATCAAAAACATACATATATATATATATATATATATATATATATATAGTTGTTGTTATTTACTTTTTTACTCACAAAAAGCATTTCTACCTGACAAACTATTTCAGTGTTTGGCATAACTAAAAAACTATATTTATTTTAGAAATTTAGATTACATTTTAGGCTTTTATTAATTTCCATGACTGAATCAGGTCAAGAAATCATACTTTTTCCATATATATATTTTCAAAATTTCCATATATATATTCATATTTTCAAGACCATGTGAATCCTGGTTTTTAAATAAAATTAGCTGTTGTAGAGGAATTAAATTAAAATAAGAAAAATGATGTCAGCTTACATCTTGATTTGTAGCAGTTTTAGTTTATTTTAAAGCTTTAAACCGCAAATCATTACTTTTGTCATGTCAAACTCAAAATGAAGTGCATTCTAGGCTTATGAGAGTTTCTACTTAAACTAAAATAAAAACATTAAAATATGTAAACACAAACAGTATCGTTTTGTTTGTTTACCAGTCAACCTTAAGTTCTAAAAAAAAATCATTAATGCAATCATTAAGGAGTCGGAATTGGAATCAGAATTCTGTTCGATTCCCGTCCCTGGTCTTGCGGAGGTAGAGACAAACAGGAATCAGATTTGAAGTTCCGTTGACTCCAGGCTGCATTGATTGCTGCTTGGAAGGCGGCCAGGCCTGAGGCAGCGGCAGTAACAGCAGTAAAGCGCAACTGACTCCCTCTCACTCCCTCTCTTTCTCTCTCTCTCTCAGTGCAGGAGCCGCTGCATCGAGGAAGAGCTCTCTCTGAATGCAAGCCCTGTTCTCAACTTGTGGGTCATTCCTCCAGAGCTCTGCTATCTGATCACAAACTGTAACTGGTACAGTAACTGGCTCCCATACAACCTAAATCAAATCCAAAGAAACCTCTGGCTGATGTGGAAGAAACATCTTTTGTTATGTCAATTCGACAAAATTAGTTACCCCCACATGCATGCACATATATATCCCTGCCTCTGATCTGAACACGATCTCGCTGACACAAAACGAAAGGGATTCCAGAGGCTCCAGGAATGATATGCTAACAGGCCCTGTGAAGTTTTGTCTATCCGGTTTTTACTGTGATGTGCAGTGAATGTGAAAGCCGCAGTACTCACAGACACCAGAAGGGGGACAGGACTGCCAAACAAAGACGTGTGCAGTTCAGCAGTGCTGTGTGGACTCGCTCCTCCATCTGTCCAGACTGTTCAGCATCGCTGAAGAACCAGGAAAAACTCACAGATGAGCCGCTACATCCACAGTCCCACACCGTCACTCATCACGCTCATTTTCCCCATATGAAAGCAGAGGACGAAACGGCACGGTTACATAACAATTCCCTTCATCACTATGAGATTTCTCCTATCTGAAGGGTCACAGACAGTTTATTTACAGATCTATAGCAATGCTGAAAAATTATTTTCTTAATCAGTAATGTCATGCTTTCCATTACAAATATCTAAACATCCTTAGAACAAGAAAAATTTAATTGCATAAAAGACTAAGATAATTCAACATAATATACAGTGTGTGTGTGTGTGTGTGTGTGTGTTATTTATTAATTTTTTTCCAGTGAAACTATTTAAATGTAAATTTTTGCTTTATATTCAAGTGTTTGATTGTTGCAGACCTGTGCAGTTACTAGTTCTAAAGGATCATGTGACACTGAAGACTGGAGTAATGATGCTGAAAATTCAGTTTTGCATCACAGGAATAAATTACATTTTAAAATATTTTTAAATAGAAAACATTTATTTTAGATTGTAATAATATTTCAGTTTTACTGTTTTTACTGTATTTTTTTCAGTGCATGTAGCCTTGGTGTGAATAAGTGACTTCTTACAAAAACAACTTGAAAGGTGTTATTATTTAATTAAAAAGAGAAAATAATGATATGATTATTTGCATTTGGATGTTTGTGTATTTAATTGGATTGTCTGGAATTACCACATGATAATTTAACAACCATAGTTTTATTGAATTCTTGGCAAAATATACCATACAGTGATATATACAGATATCGAGGTATAAAATGACTTCTATTAAAAAAGATATAAAATTACTCACATTTTGTTCATACCGCCCACCCTGACTGTATATCAGCTGAATTCTTCAAATGACTAATAACTACATGGTACATTTGCCAGACTGAATGACCCACACGACTCCACGGGAAGCGGGTGGGTGGTCAGAGAGAAGTATTTCTCTTTAGAGGTTCAGTCAGGTTCATTTCTCTCTTTTTTAATCTTACTCGACAGATTTATGTTTGGAGAAAGGTAATGCTAGTAAATGATTTTAATATGCTAATTTGCTGCTTAAGAAACGTTTCTTATTATTATGTTGAAAATAGTTGTGCCGTTTAATATCACTTTTGTCACTTTTGATCAATTAAATGCATCTGTGTTAAACAAAAGTATAATTTTATTTCAAAAAAATACAAATATTTATGCTAGCTTACTAACGAATGTCTGCATTGCACTAATTATTATGAACTGGCGTATTTCAGAATGCATCAGTGCATGAAATTGAGGTTGTGCAAGCAGTGATTACTTGTGTAAAGGACATTTTTGTTCTTAGTCTCCCTTATGGTGAAAATTAGACTTCAAATAATCCCAGAGAGAAGCCGTCATGTTGTTCTACTGACGAGAAACACGCACATTTTCTCCGGAGCGCATGTAATACAGCGTGTGTGGCCATTTTTAAACCAATATGCCAGTTTCCAGGCCCAGACTTTGAAGTGGTGCTTATGATGAATCAGACAATGGAACAAATGATGCTGTGAATCAGACAGGAAACAAATGTTTGAGGGTCACAATTCTGCACTAGCCTCCTCTGCCATTATGAAGTATCATCATTACTGTTCCTCGCAATGAAAAAACACACAGCATGGAGGTAATAGTTAGAAAAGGCCATGTTAACGCTTCACTGGCTAAATGGTTGTGTAAAATTGACTGATATTCAAAGTAATAGCAAACCGTGGGTTGTTGTTGTATTTGACATTTTGGTCAAAACTGAGCTGCTGACCTGGACAAACCAGGACAGATATTCTGTATCATATCTCATCTCATATTCTTTATTTCCTTCAGGTTTATACTATAGCCCACAGAAAAAGCCACATTTGACTTTGCTGTTTATCAAATGGATGTTTAGGGGAAAGGGAAGTGGTGTGTGGCCAAGTATGATGACCCATACTCGGAATTTGAGCTCTGCATTTAATCCATCCAAGTGCATGCACACAGTAGTGAACACACACCCAGAGCAGTGGGCAGCCAGTGCTGCGGCGCCCGGGGAGCAGTTGGGGGTTCGGTGCCTTGCTCAAGGGTCTCACCTCAGTCGTGGTATTGAGGGCGGAGAGAGTGCTGGACATTCACTCCCCCCACCTACAATCCCTGCAGGACCTGAGACTCGAACCCGAGACTCGAACCCACGACCTTCGGGTTACAAGTCCAACTCTCTATTCATTTTTATGTGTTGAAAATTTTCATCGTGCCAAATAAACCAAAAGTGATAACAATCACACATTTTAAACTAATAGTTCACCCAAAAATGAAAACATGCTGAAAATGTACTCACTCTCAGGCCATCAAAGATGTAGATGAGTTTGTTTCTTCATCTGAAAAATGTATATTTACATCACATAGTAGTGAATGGGTGCCGTCAGAATGACAGTCCAAACAGCTGATAAAAACATCACAATAATCCACAAGTAATCCACACCACTCCAGTCCATCAGTTAATGTCGTGTGAAGTGAAAAGTTGTGTGTTTGTAAGAAACAAATCCATCATTAAAGCATTTTAACTTCAAACAGTTGCCTTCGGCTAAAATATGAGTCGTCTATCCATAAAACTGCTTTTTCCAGTGAAAAATTTGTCTTGCCTGAATCAGGAGAGTAATACACACAGATCAAGCACCTTTTACAAGCGAAATCAGTCCAAAACAGTTATAAACAAATTTATCTGGTGGATTTCGATGTAAGAGGACAACAAGATATGGACTTTTTTACTGGAGGAAGCGTTATTAAGGATCATGGACTCTATATATATATCAATATTTTGGCCAGAAACGATGGTTTAAAGTTAAAACACCTTAATGGTGGATTTGTTTATTACAAAAAACAAACAAACAAACAAAAAAAATGCTTTTTGCTTCACAAGACATTAACTGATTGACTGGAGTGGTGTGGATTACTTGTGGATTATTGTGATGTTTTTATCAGCTGTTTGGACTCTCATTCTGACGGCACCCATTCACTGCAGAGGATCCATTGCTGAGCAAGTGACGTAATGCTACATTTCTTTTGATGAAGAAACAAACTCATCTATATCTGGGATGGCCTGAGGGTGAGTACATTTTCAGCAAATTTTTATTTTTGGGTGAACTATTCCATTAAACATTTGATCAGTCTGCCAAAAATGAATGCAAAAACTTGCTGCATTAAACATGCAATGTACCGATGTCATGATGTGACAACAATGTAGTATTGCCGAAGCTTGCATAATGTTTTACAGTACATATTGTTTTTACTGTGCAAGCATGCAGTATGCTTTAAATGCATCAAAGTAATGGTAACACTTCAGTAACTCATAACTATGGTGTCTAAAGTTTGCACATAGATACTAAAATGGCTAAGAAACTTTCAGGAAGCAATGTAATACAAATGCAAAAACAGAGAGAGTTTTTGTAAAGCCATTTAAAAAAACGTGCCAAAACAATATACAGAAGAACAATTGGGACTGACAAGTTGTGTTTAACAATGCACTCGCTCTTTTTGTTTTCACACCATGGAGGGTAAATCATTCAGAAATGTAAAACAGTGTTGGATGAATAATTCTGAAATACACAATTTGGCATTTAATTTCCAAGACAATTAATGTAACTTGCGCAGAAGCACATAAAAGTTCGACATTCTGGCATCAACATGCATTTGGCAATAGCGAGGCTGTCTGTATTTGCCTTACGCCCACCGATCGCCAGACTTTGGAGGTTACTGTACCAGTTGTAAAAGTAAGAGATGGGTGCATTCGAAGCCAAAGGCAAAACAACATAATGAAATTGTCACTCACGGAGTTTGCAGTCAAAGCGGCCCTTTAAAAAGTCCCTCTGTCACAGTCAGATCAATATCTGCAGACAACAACACAACACCTCACAGCATAATGAAGTGCTCACAGGCATGAACGGCTTCAGGACCGGGACGAGAGAGAGTGAGAGAGATCAAGGAACAAAGATGGAGGATAGAGAGATGAATTGTGTCCAATCACTCTCACTTAGCACTTCCAGTGCTTACTCTTGGAAATAAAGCTTCCAGATAGACACAAAAAAGCTTTTATAACCTCATGTCACATGAAAACCTAAATGATAGCCTTTTATTCTCTAGTTCTTTAGAAAACTGTCTATGCACTGGTCTCTTAAATCAGTCTTTCTGCTTCAGGATCCAGATTCTATAGTGGAGACCCAACACAAAATTGCTTATTGCACAAAAGTAACTATAATGTCTATAAAATCAAACATTAAATGGAAAATTTACCAAGAAAGGAAAATTCTGTCATCATTTACTCACCCCCATGAAAACAAATGAAATATTTGAAGAAAACTGCAGTCCAAACAGTACTGGACCCCACTGACTTTCATTGTACGGTTGGTTGGTGTTTTAATGTCATGACAGCTTTTTTGGCTATTAACAGTAGCCAGTTTAAATATAAAAGAGCAATTTAAAAACCTGAAAGTTTTTTCTTTCATTGTACGGACAAAAATAAAATAAAATAAAATAAAATATTTTAAAATAGTTTTTGGTAATTGAAAATAAAATTAAATATAAATATTAGGTTAAAAAAACAGAAATGTTGCCTAACTGAAATATAAAAGTTTAAGTTGAAATACAAAAATTACTAAAACAAATAAATATAATAAAAATAAATTAAATCTATTTAGAAATGTTTTTATTTTAAATAAAAATGACTAAACAACATAATAAAATTACTAAAACTAAAATTAAAGTGAAAACTGAAAATATAAAAATAAAGGCTAATCCAAAATATTAATAAATAGTATATAAATAAGAAAAGAAAAGAAAAGAAAAGAAAAGAAAAGAAAAGAAAAGAAAAGAAAATATACATTGGAAGGGGACTAAAAATGGCAAATTGTTTTGGGTGAACTATTCCTTTAAGATTGACATCTCCACTGAAGAACCTTTATTTTTAAGGAAGAAAAAATAAAATAAAATAAAATAAAATTAAATAATATAAAATAAGATAAAATAAAATAAAATAAAATAAAAATGTTATTTTTAACTAAAAATAAAACTATTAAAAATAGCTTTGGTAAATGAAAAAAGCTGAAATAAAATTAAATATAAATATTAGGTTAAAAAAACTTTTAAGTTGAAATACTAAAATTACACAACAAAATGTAATAAATTTAATAATTTAATAATAAATTAATTTTGGTCAAAATACAAAAAAAATACAAAATAAATGAAAGCTATTTAGAAATGTTTTTTAAAAAATTATAAAAATGACTAAAAGTAATAAGATTACTAAAAGTGAAAACTGAAAATATAAAAATAAAAGTGAATCCAAAATATTAACAAATAGTATATAAATAAAATAAAATAAAATAAAATAATAAGATAAAACACTGGAAGGGGACTAAATAATACCAAAAATTTTCATTTTTGGGTGAACTATCCCTTTAACACTGACATCTCCACTGAAGACCATTTATTTTAAAATAAAATAAAATAAAATAAACACTGGAAGGGGACTAAATCATGGCAAAATTTTTCATTTTTGGGTGAACTATCCCTTTAAGACTGACATCTCCACTGAAGAGCCTTTATTTTAAAATAAAATAAAATAAACACTGGAAGGGTACTAAATAATGGCAAAAATGTTCATTTTTGGGTGAACTATTAAGACTGACATCTCCACTGAAGAACCTTTATTTTTAAGAGCGTGAAGGAAAATTCATTATAAAAAATGGCAAAGCTCACTCTTTTAACTCTCTCTGGGCCACAGGGTGGGCATTTGTCTGTTTTGGCACATTATGCCAGGCAGAAACGGGCAGAAGCGGGCATCAGGTGCTGCTGTGCCCATCTTTGATCAGCCACACCAGCTGTCTACATACACAGCCTGGCCGGCGCAGGATCCTGATATAGCATTTTTATTTTACATAACCATATCCACTAAAGACACATCGTACACGTCAGAAACAGACACAAACCAGAGCCGAGAGGAGCAAAGTTCAATAACACTCTGAAAGGAGACATATCGAGTGTAAATAGCGAACGCTAGGATGTCTTCAGGGTTATATTAACATCTAGAAATGTTTATGTCTACAATGCAGCATCTTATTTCCATGTTTCCACAGCAAAGAATTTTTATGGGCTGTTTTTAAGGATCGTGTTTATGTTCCTACGCTTTTTTTCTCTCTCTCTCTCGAGCTATAGGAGCTTTTGTCAGCCAATGCCTGACGTCTGGCCTGGCAGCTCTAAGAGCGCGTTCGCTTATGAAATCCATCATGACATTAGCTGGCAGGGTTAATGGTTTTAAAAGCAAAGAACACTGCTGAAAGAAAGGAGAGCGCTGTCAGACGCATAAACATCCCTCGTCTTTCATAAGCTCTGGGGAAGATGGTGTGGGGGAGTCGCTTCGGTCCAAAAAAATCCACAGACAGGAGGGGGATACGGCATCGTTTCCTCTATCGCTCTGTTTTTCATTCGCTCACTCTCTCTTTGTGCTATTTGACCAAGTGCTGCCTGCCTGTGAGAGTTTGTGTGGGTGGACGGGCCGGATCCATCAGCGAGACAGGTCTCTCTCTCTCTCTCTCTGCGTGAGTGCAGGTGTGTTTTCGGCTGGAGATGTTGAGTTCTCTGTGTGTACTGGAGTGTGGTAATTGAGCGGCAGTCTTGCTGGGACTCGGCCCAGATGGAAATTGTTTTGGCGAAGGGAAGGAGAAGATGGAAAAATCTCAGAAAGGAGAAAAGATAGAAATTCACACTGGCACAGGAATCATCATTACAAAGCTCTACGGCACTTTCCTCGAATAGGGTTTAAAACAGGGCCTGAAACATGGGGAAAAAAGTTATTTATTTATTTATTAATAAAGTCAGTAAAAAAAAAAAAAAAACTAAACCTTCAGAAAATACTGATTGTGAAACTCAGGGTCAAAAATGTGATATGTCTAAAAACCTAAAAATCCTGATTTACCAGAAATTTTCTAGCAACAAACATGAGCGAAAAAATCTAAACTTTGTAGACAAAATTCATGTAATTAGAAACAATTAAAAAAAAAATAAAAAATCAGGGTCAAGGGTTATTATTAACCAACCAAAACAAACAAACAATTTTGTTACTTAAAATAAAATAATAAAAAAATGTTTAAAGAATTAAATATTTTAGTTCAGCAAAGCATCATTTCTCATTTTTATTTATTTTAACTTGATGTACTAGGTATTTAATGAAAACAAATAACTATATAACTATAAAATGATAAACATGCAACAAAATTGCTAAAACTTTAACTACAATTGAAATGAAATTATTGAGGCATCTATATTTCAATAATTGAATTTGAAATGATTGAATATATATATATATATATATATATATAATACAAAATTTGTGACTAAATGTCAGGTTTGGCCAGTCAGGCCAAAATCACCAGTCTAAGGCAAAGAAACATTTTTTTTTTTAAATGTGTTTAATACAGGTTTTATATTAAATATGATTTTATCAAGCATATCGCTTATATCTTACAGGTCTCACATCATCAAACATGGAATTTGTGCCTTAAATGTTTTTCTAAAGGGCACCTAAGCGTACCGTCTTTAAATGTGCTCTAAATATTACATATGAGTAGTACAGATGTGCTCATGAGTTTACACAAGCCTTACAGAATCTGCAAGATTTTTATCATTAAAAAAAAAAAGGATCATAAAATTGACTGGTTGCAGCCTCTCATGATAGTTGTGTATGCTGGACCTTACTGGACCTGGAGGATTTTTGTCTGGAATAGAGCAGCTTCACTGCTCAGGACAAACCAGACGGTCACAGAAGGCTACAAAGAGTTATTTATGTTTCAGACCACACATGACATTAAGAACCAAGGGTTTATAATCCTTTAAACAGGAGCATTTGTGTAATTTCAGTTATGTGGTCATCTGGAATATACTCAAATATCTGTTATGCAGTTCTAATGTATTTATAATACTGTTCAAAAGTTTAAGAAGTCTCTTATGCTCACAAAGGCTGCATATATTTGATCAAAAATACAGTAATATTGTGAAATATTATTACAATTGAAAATAACTGTTTTGTATTGTAATATATTTAAAAAATATAATTTATTCCTGTGATGCAAAGTTGAATTTTCAGCATCATTACTCCAGTTTTCAGTGTCACATGATCCTTCAGAAATCATTCTAATATACTGATTTGCTGCTCAAGAAACATCTCTTTTTATTATCAATGTTGAAAACGGTCATGCTGCTTGATATTTTTCAAATAGAAATAGAAATAGAAAGTTCAAAAGAACAGCATTTATTTGAAATAGAAATCATTTGTAGCATTATAAATGTCTTTCCTGCCACTTTTGATCAATTTAATGCCTCCTTGCTGAATAAAAGTACAACATGCACAAACCTGATGATCATGTTCTCCAGTATGATGTCTGAATGTTCTTAAGAGCATCTTGTGCTTCGCCATCTGTTCAAAGAAGTTCACATGATCAGTGACAGTATGTTAATTTGATTAGTGACCTGGATGTAGTGCAAGATTTTAAATGTTAGTGTAACTGACATTTTTGAAAATCCTACCAGGTTTAAATGAGGTTATTAAAGCAAGATTTTCAATGTGTCTCAGACTCTTGGACCCCACTGTAAGTATAACACAAAGATATCTCTGGATAGCATAAATAAACAGTCAAGTGTTAATCATAGACAGTGGAGTTTGGACATCTAGACCCCAATTATGGATGACAAGGACTGAGAACATGTGAAAACAGAGGGATGAGACATGAGTAGAGGAGCAGATGTAAAGGGGAAAGTCCCCGTCTGTCTCTCTGCATGCTGCAGTTTCTCCCTCAGCACTACATCATGAACACTTTGTACTTGACTGGTGTTATAGCTGCTGTTTGCCAGAGAAACTTCATTAATCTCTCTCGCTTTGATTCCACACAGTATCACAACTGAAAATATTCTTGTTTTTATTGTTTTTATTTTGTCCTCTTTAGCACCACACACAGACACATTGTGCATGCAATAATTCACACAGTACTGAATGGATAGATGGGCAGATGGATAAAATAATGGATGGATGGATGGATGGATGGATGGATGGATGGATGGATGGATGGATGGATGATTGGATGAATGGATGGACGGATGGATGAATGGATGGACGGATGGATGGATGGATGGATAAAATGATAGATGGATGAAGTTATGGATGGATAGATATATGGATAGATAGACGGATGGATGAATGGATAAAATGATAGATAGATAGATAGATAGATAGATAGATAGATAGATAGATAGATAGATAGATAGATAGATAGATAGAATGATGGATGGATGGATGGATGGAT
>JAFVLL020007115.1:0-20138 GCA_021397915.2 Tor tambroides | reverse complement strand
TGTTTCTGAAGACTGTGTTGTGTGTAACAGAGTGCCGTCAGCTGATTCGCTGGTGCCTCAGTGCAGCGGCATCAGATCGGCCCAATTTAGACGACATTGAGCGCCACCCCTGGTTACACTGAACAGGTGTCCAGTGACACACACTTATCTGACTCACAGCAGTCATGGCTGGATTGTGTTGTTAGGATCAGACTAGATCAGTACTTCTGATTATTTGTATAGGGTGAGCAGGAGTGACACAGGAAGTGCAGAGAACAACTTCCTGATCACCTACAGAAAGAGCAGAGGATCACGGACTAATGGCCGCCACACAATGAAGGCTTTTGATCCTCTGCTCCAGTCTGTGAGGGGCTCTGTGTGGATGCTGGAGGAGCTGAACACAGCACCAGCTGAAACCGCAGCCGACGGGCCAGAGATCAGCTAGTTTTTCCACAATTACAGTAGAAAAATGGGTGAAAAGTGTAAATAAGCATAACAGTAGTAGAAAAAGACTAAAGCAGAGTGTAAACTAGCATAATGTATTAATGTGGAAAAATCAGAAAAATCGTACAGGTCAAATAAGTCCACTTGTTGGTGATAGACACCAAAAGTCACCAAAAAACTAAAGACAATAAAAATGTTGAAATTTTACCTATTTAAATGTACTGAACATACTTAAATTGTGACAAAATGTTCAAGAATTGTGTTGCTTTGGCTCATTTTAACAAAGTAACATAAACAAGCAGGAAGAATCTTTTTGAGTATGTATGTTGTATGTAGTATGTAGTGAGTATGTAATCTCTTGAGTATGTATGGTGAAAGTCACTGTACTGCAGATAGAAATAAAAATATGTGTAAACAAGAAATAGAAATAAGAAAATCAAAACCCAGGGCTTAAATGAAATGAACCCATGGCTTGCATTTTGCAACACTGAGCGACACTGAGTCCTAACTAGGGCTGGAACTAACATTTTTTTTACTCGATTAATCTGTCAATAACGTCTTAATAATTTGATTTGGAAAAAATCTTTATTGATTGATTGATTGATTGATTGCATGCTGCCTGGAGCCATTAAAAAAGAGAGTTGCGACACTCCCTTAAGACTTCCATTGGAAACGTGGAATGTGGAAGTAACATGCGTCGTGGGGCAACCAATAGTTTCAAACAATGAACATTTCCAGCACTAAACCTGTACATTTTAGTGTTTCCCAAGCACATTCAGTAGTAATTTAACAAAATGACTGCTTTTTTGACATTTTGTCACTTTAGGTGAGTTCTCATGCATCTATATAATAGCGGTATTTTTATGTAGCCTGCTTACTTAATGTTTATCTTTAGATAATACTCAGCCATATTACCCTGCAGCCCAAAACTGGTTGCCCACTGAAGCTAAGCAGGGTTGAGCCTGGTCAGTACCTGGATGGGAGACCTCCTGGGAAAACTAGGTTGCTGTTGGAAGAGGTGTCAGTGAGGCCAGCAGGGGGTGCTCACCCTGTGGTCTGTGTGGGTCCTAACGCCCCAGTGTAGTGACCCGGACACTATACTGTCAACAAGCACCGTTCTTTGGATGAGACGTTAAACGGAGGTCCTGACTCTCTGAGGTCATTAAAAATCCCATGATACTCATCGTAAAGAGTATAGGGGTGTAACCCCGGTGTCCTGGCCAAATTCCCTCCACTGGCCCTTATCAGTCATGGCCTTCTAATAATCCCCATCCACTGAATTGGCTCAATCTCTCTCTCTCCTCTCCACCTGTAGCTGGTGTGTGGTGAGCGCACTGGCGCCGTTGTGCCGTGGCTGCCATCGCCTCATCCAAGTAGATGCTGCACACTAGTGGTGATCGAAGAGAGACCCCCCTACATGATTGTAAAGCACTTTGGGTGTACAGCAATACACAATAAAGCGCTATATAAATGCTTCATTCATTCATAATAGTTAGTTAAATTCTAATTGCAGTTAGATAATGTGAGCAACACTAGCTACCATAACCAGACATCAGATGGCTTACATTTACCTCAAATTAATTGTAGTTATTGTCATTTTTTAAAACATTTAATAAGCTAAAACAGCTATTACACCCTGAATGAGTTTCTATGAAGACTGCCCATCAAATAAAAAACTTACCTAGTACCTACACTCAACAAAACATTTGATCATATAATATCTAGTGAGAATTAGATAAGCACTTCACATCAGGCACTTTATGTTCATGCTTGTTTAATCATAATTCATGTGCAAAACATTTAGTAACACTTTATTTTAAGGTATCATTATTACACATGTTGGATGTACTTACTATTATAATAACAATAAATTATGCATAATTACATGCAAGTAACCCTAAGCCAAACCCTAATCCTAACCCTAATTATATAGTAAGTACATGTAGCTAAAATGTGTAATTACACTGTTACCATGGCACCTTAAAATAAAGTGTAACCAAACATTTTAGTGTAAAGTATATTCAAATATTTAGATATTACATATAATTGGTAGCAAAATGTAAAGTGTTGCACATTTTATTGATACATATGCGTATGTGTTTTGTACAACACTTGCAACTGCTTTTTTTCACTTAATTAGGAGCATAAACTAAATCGTGTCATCCATTACATTGGGACTACTGAACAGACATTTAGAAGTTTATTTTGAAGTGCCAAGCATTGAAAATCTAAATGTGTAAATAAAGCTTAGTAAACACTTTACTTGCAACACCATGTTGTAAGTGTGTCCCATCAGGTAATCAAAAATTCTACACACAATTGTGGTCTTCATACCCAGATCAGGCCAAACAAAGCTTACAGTAATGTAGTAGAAATATCCCCATCTAGTGGTGAACTCTGTACTAATATATAACGCATATGGTAATTAAGTATCAAAACACATTAAAACAGTTCATTTGTAACATTATCTGCACAGAAGAGAATGAATGGTTTGAGAGCGGTGCAAAGCATGAATCAGTAAAACACAAGGCAAAAGACAAAGACATCATAATTAAGCTTTATTCAAACAGAGCTCAATTAATTTGATAGGCCGAAAACAAGGCATTTCTCAACATTTCTTAATACGGTGAACACAAAAATACTAAACAGTTGAACAATAATGATTGTGTTTTAATGTTTACCTGTAGGATAAAGAAGGATAAAGGGAATCTGTGCGATACTATCACATGCAAACTAAGCTTTGTATTTGAGAGACAAAATTGTGGTTTCCACTACCAGAGATGCAAAATGCTGAGTAGAACACATAAAGGTCAGAGAGCACATGTTCTACTCTGGCCTAACAGCAATCAGAATATTGACAGGCTGATAAATGAATTTGACACAAATATGTAGGAAACCTGTAATAAAATTGACTTGAAGGCATTATGTTTAAAAAAAAAAAAAATTGCTAGTTCAAAGGTTGTGATAGGCCTATACGCTGAACTTGCCATTTGTTCTTGTAGATTGTATGTTGTGTTATTTCGACTGAAATTCCTACTGTTAGGGGAAAGATGTAATGACAAGTAGAGACTTCACTATAGTGTCGACAGACGTAAAGTGATGGGGTGACGTGATCTGATAAGTGCATGAGTTATAAAAAGACACTAATAACTCAGGCCTATGCATTTTGTGTGTTTCCCAGATTTTTTATTATCACAAAATGGGAAGAATTAGTTTTCGTGACAGCTTACATAGATTGCTATCATGAATATTTATGAGGTGCCGCTGAGGAAAGCCGCTAAAGTTCTCGCCCCAGTTAACACTGCAATCTGACGTAGGCCTAGTTTATGAACTCTGTCTACTCTACACTCTTAAAAATAAAGATTCTAGATTGGCATCAGTGGTTCCATGAAGAACCTTCAACCTTCATGGATACTTTCCATTGTAAAAAAGGTTCTTTATAGTGGAAAATGGTTCTTTAGATTAATCAAATATTCTTCACACTAAAAATTTTTTTTTTCTTTGTCATTTCTGAAAAAAAAATAAATAAATAAATAAAAATTATATATATATGTGTGTATATATATATATATATATATATATATATATATAATTTTTTTTTTTTTTTTTTTTTTTTTCATTTAAATTTTTTTAATATGCTGTTACATTACAGAACCTTCAAGGAGGTGGTCATGCTTTTGGACAACTGCAAAACTCAATTTGTCCACCAGAGGTCGATGGAGCTACAACTTTACATAGGGAAATAGGAAATAGTGAATTAGTGATATAATTTAACAGATACTGGAGGTTTGGCGCAAAATAACCGCTTAAAGGGTAAAAATATGTAGTGCTATTTTTATATTTATTTATTTATTTATTTTAAATAGTGGATTGTGGCCTTATGCATACCTAATAAAAATATAAAGGCATATTTAACTAATATAGAGCTAATAATCTAAAAGAATTCACGCGTACAATAATTTACATTGCTTGCGACATCACAATAATCACGAGAGTTTTGAAAAGCCATTGAGACTCCATTTCCCAGTGTCACCGAGGATGAGCGTCCTTATAATAAAACACCCCAGTTCACGAAAAGAGGATGAAGGGAGGAATGCGTGATCGTGACGTCAGCGATGCACCTGCGAAGCGCTCTGTCGCATCATCTCACTGGCGCTGGTTTAGAATGCGCGAGAGCGAGTTGCTCGGCATCAGACGGAACCGCTGGATCGCAACATGCGTAAACGCTGAACTCACGAGGATCGCGTCCGCTCTTCTCAAGGGGGATCTGTTGTTTGAAGTTTGCTACGCTGAGCTCTGCACTCACATAAATGACCGTTCAAAACGCGCGTCTCACTCGTTTTATTTACAGATGACCGTCGCGGCAGCAATGGCAGGGTCAAATATGGTGTTTTCCGATGTTGAAAGTTTTCTAGACGAGCACCCGGAATTATTAGAGGACTACCTGAACCGAAAAGGCAAGGCACGTATGGTGGAAAAGTGGCTGAAGAACCATCACACGAGCAAAACTCCGGCGAACTCCAGCGCGGAAGCGGAGAAAGCGGCGAACGCGTGCAGTAAAGACAGCTGGGCGAGCAGAAGCGACGGGCTACAGAGACGAGCGTCTCAGAAAGAGCTGCGGAAAACCTTCGCCAGGTCTAAAGCCATCAACGCCAACAGGACTTACGACGAACACGTCAACTCCAGAGCCCAGGAGCCGCTGACCAGCATGAGGAGGCGCGCTCTTCTGCGTAAAGCCAGCTCTCTGCCGCCAACCACCGCGCACATCCTCTCCGCGCTGCTGGAGTCCCGGGTCAACATCCCCCAGTACCCCTCCACCGCCATAGACTACAAGTACTACCTGAGGGAGCACAACGAGAGGGAGTTCTTCCTGGAGCTCGTCAAAGACATCTCCAACGACCTGGATTTGACCAGTCTGAGCTACAAGATCCTGGTGTTTGTGTGCATCATGGTGGATGCTGACCGCTGCTCCCTGTTCCTGGTGGAGGGACCAGCCAATAAAAAGACTCTGGTGTCCAAGTTCTTTGACGTTCATGCTGGAACCACAGTGTTGCCCTCGCTCAGTAACTCAGATGAGGTGCAGGTGCCCTGGGGAAAGGGCATCATTGGATATGTGGCTGAACATGGGGAAACTGTCAACATTCCCGATGCATATCAGGTGAAAGCAGGAATAAAGTGATTGTTTCTTGTCCGAAAAAAAAAACCCCTCAAGGATGTGTGTTTGGAACCAGAGTTGTAAAGGGATAAAAGTAACAATCAAACAAGATCTTACTGGTTAAAGTGAAATTCCTGTTTTTTTAGGTTATGTGTTTTCTTCTTCGGGATTTAAGTTTTTCTTATTTAGTTCTTTTAAGGATTCGTTTTAGGATTGGCTCCAAATAATGATAGAGATTCCTTTGGGATTAGGAACACATTGTTGCTATACAGTAGAATCCATAGTGAGGTCACTCACATTACATTTTCCCATATGGATAATTAATTATCATGTAGACAGGACAATTATTGATGGTGAAACACAAACACATATCAGGTGAAGGATAAATCCATAGGATAAATAATTATCAGATAGGCACGAAGGTATTTTACTGAGACAATTATTGATGGTGAAACTCAACGTCATGTGAAGCAGATAAAAAATTATTGTTTCCGAAAATCCTAAAAGGTGATTCTGATGGAAGTTCTGCTGTAATTTTCGAACAAATGTAAATGGATTAAATCCATGATCGGAATCAAATAAGATCATATTTTAATTAAAAGTGTTAATGTTGAAGTGATGTTAAAGTAAACTGAGAGACAGGAACTTTAAAGCATCTAAAACCTCCTAATAACAGATGAATTTCTATGATACAGCTGTTCCAAATTATCATGAACATGGAATTTATATTGTAATTTCTGTATGAACCAATTGTAAAAGGACCAAAGTAATAGCCAAATAACTCTTACTTTGATCTGTTACAATTTTTCCAAATTATGAGATTATGAATTATGATTATGAAGCTTGGGGCATCTGTTTCGAGGCCGGTCATACTACATTTTCCTATATAAACAATTACAGTAACACTTTAGTATAGGGACCAGTTCTCACTATAAACTAGTTTATTAGCATGACTAACATATTGGCTGTTTATTAGTACTCATAAAGCAAATATTCTGCATGACCATATTATAAAATCCTAATCCTACCCAATACCTAAACTTAACAACTACCTTACTATTAATAAGCAGCAAGTTTATTGAGAGAAACGTCATAGTTAATGGTTTGTTAATAGCAAGAGTTGGACCTTAAAATAAACTGTGACCATAATTACTTATCTGATATCAGTAAAATTTGTTCCTGTCTATCTCTTTTGATGGAGAAGCAATAATCTTTCCTGATGCATAACAGGTGAAGCAGGAATAAAATGATAGTTTGTAGTTTAAAAATACTGAAAAATGTGAACAAATTTGATAATGGAATGTCTATTATAATTTGGAATCAATCCTAATGGGAGAAAACAAAATAAGAATCCTTTAAGAATCAAGTAAGATTCCAGTTCTTATATCACTGCTCAAAAAACATTCTGGATAGGCCTTAATCTGGGTATTGCCATGTTTAATTTTTGACAAGAATGAAATCGAGGCAATGTGGGACAGAAGTACAGTGCATTCAATGGCTTGTACTGTTGTTTAACAACATACCAATTGTTCAGCTGGAAAAAAAAAACAACTTTACGAAACTTTCGGTAGTAAAACAGTTTTGAAAGTTGTGAGTTGGCAAAAATGATGTGATCTAGGACCTTTATACAGTACGTGTCATTATACAAGTCTATAACCCAACCTAATTTTCATCTGTGTTAAATTCAATACGGCATCTAACCTGACTAAAGTCTAAAGTCAACCTTATAATAAGCAAGATAATTTCATCCCACTGGATAAAAAAAAAAAAAAACTGCCCAAGGTGGTTTCTTCTGAACAGATTTGATGGTTTTAGGTTAGTTTGGGCACTTTTTAGCTGTTCAGTCTTGGAGGTCAGCTGGCAGGACAGCAAAACCAGCTAAGACCAGCACACCACCTTAATAAGCTGTTTTTTTATCCAGTAGGATTGTATTCCATTCTTAAATGATTCTCATTTGAGGCCAGTAGAAACTCAGTTAGGGTTAGGAAGCTTTAGCGTTTATTGACTATTGCATCTATGGCAAGGTCACTCACATGACATTATCCCACACAGACAGCAGAGTATTTTATTGTGACCCTGAGTGATGTTTTTGGTTTGATTATTCCCTGAGATCCATAAAGGGCCTTAGTGAAATAATGAGTTGTGTGAGAGTATCTGAGTATTGATTACTGAATCGATCAGCTCAGACAAACTTCATCTTCTCCATTCTACTGTTATAGTCCTGATGCTGTGATGATGATGATGCCAGCTCGCAGTTCTCTAATTAGTCTGTCAATCTGCATTTGCCTTTTCATTTAGCAAGCGGAGCAAATCATTAAAACTACATTATTTATACCAGTAAACTCAGCATCTCAGAGACCATTCAAACACCAGATGGATACATGGGCATGAACAAAACAACATTAGTTATTATTAATTAAAAATAGTAACACTTAGTAAGACCTTTCATTAATATGTCATTAACTGCATTATAAATAAATTGTAGCTACATAGACTATGTACTTCAAAATATGAATAAGTAAAAATGTAATTAAAGTTTCATGATATGCATGATAAGCTTTAGTTAATGTTAATGTTTGTTACTGTTAAAATACTGTTAAGCTACACTGCCTATCAAAAGTTTGGCATAATTAATAATTATGGTGCATTTATTTGATCAGTAATAAACTATAATATTGTGAAATATTATTATAATTTAAAATAACTTTTCTATTTTAATATATTTTAAAATATAATTTATTCCTGTTATTCAAAGCATCATTACTCCAGTCTTCAGTGTCACATGATCTTTCAGAAATCATTCTAATATGCAGATTTACTGCTTAAGAAAGATTTCTTATTATTATCAATGTTGAAAACAGTTATGCTGCGTCATATTCATGTGAAAGCTGTAATACACTACCACTGAAAAGTCTGGGTAATTTAAATAAAAAGAAAGAAAGAAAATAAATTTGTTCAGCAAGCCTTCAACTGATGAAAAGTGATAAATACATTACATTTATAATGTTACAAAAGATCAAATAACAGCTGTTCTTTTAACTTTCTATTCAACAAATAATTCTGCAACAATGCATTGTGGTTTCCACAAACACATTAAGCAACAAGAACTGTTTTCAACAATGATTGTATTAAAAATCATTATTAATAATTGAGCACAAATAATAATTGAAAATAGCTGAGCAGCAAATCAGCATAGTAGAATGAAATAATTCTACTTCAGGTAGGGTAAGTAGTGTTCTCATGTTTCTGTCACTTTCTGTATATTTTTGCAGTTCTATTTAGCGCCGCTAGCAGCACAGCAATGACACACTTCACCTCTAATTAGTTTGGCTTCTCCTAACAGTTATTACAAGTGTTCCCATTCAACTGAGATTGACTGTCTCTTGTCCTCTTTTATAGGACCATCGTTTCAGTGATGAGATTGATAAACTCACCGGATATAAAACCAAGTCTCTGCTGTGCATGCCCATCCGCAACAGTGATGGAGAGGTCATCGGGGTCGCACAGGCCATCAACAAGAGTCCCAATGGAGCGCTCTTCACTGAAGACGACGAAAAGGTACTGCATGCACACGCTCTGTAACAACGCTTTACTCGCTGAACCTTATTATACAAGTTAACTATGCTTGCCTTCTGCTCTTGTCATGCTTCTATAGACATTTGACTTCACCTATGTATTTCTTCCTGTTAACACAAGAAATTAAGTTTATTCTCCATCCTGAATGATTTAATGTTAGAAATGGAAACGAATGCTGAGCTCGACACATTTATCTTCTGGAATTTCAAAGTAGGTTAGGGGTCGTCTCTCAACTTGCAGCGTGGAGCTTTTCATATCTAGCAAAGTATTTCTACCTAAGTATGTTGATTTTTAGGTAGCTGTCTGAGATGATGAAGGGGAATGTGATTTGTGTAACATTAGCAACACATTATTAGCTGTTTGATAACAGAGTCAAGCCAAAGGCTAATGATATCAATTACTTTTACGTGTCCTACATTGCTGAGAGTGATGCATAAAATGCATTGCATTCTGATCGACTTGTAGATAACCCTAGAATTCATTCTTCTTCTTTTTCGGAATCAGTTTCTGGTTCAAACATGTGTGGCTGATTTAATCCAATATTGCTACTTGTGTAGTATTTACTACTTCAACTTTAACCGAGTGAAAGAGGAGCAGGACTAAGCTGGTGTGATTGAGTTGAGGCGGGGACTACTTTGCATATATGTCTGCATATACTAAATGATTTTGTCAGTCAGAATCCACTTGACTTTAAAGAGTCCAAACATTTAAAGCAGCAGAAGAAATACACTATATGGACAAAGGTATTTGGACACACCTCTTAATGATTGAATTCAGGTGTTTCAGTCAAACCCAACCCATTGCCACAGGTGTATAAAATCAAGCATCTAGCCATGCAGTCTGCAGCTACATCTACATTAATCTACAAAATGGTGTTTTCATTTCAAAACGCTCTCTGTCCACTCTAGCGTTTTCCAAAAGTTTCTCATCCACACTGAAACGTCGGCAAATCCTCCGACGTTTTGCATGCGAAAAGCATCATCAAAGCTCACTGAGATAATACAGACGGACCCGAAATAATAAGCAAAACAGCAATTGAGAGTAAATTTTCTGTCATCTTTACAGGACTGTAACATGAAAAGTGTACAAAGTAACATATCTTGAGCAACAGTGTGAAAGTAGCACATAAAAGGCACAATACCATTACAAATATAGATATCTACTGGTACAATATGTGTCACATGACTAAACATGCATCATCACTTTCAAATACCTCAGTTTTCACAGTCCAGACTACAACACGAATAGCATTTTCAAATTTCTCCACTTTGGAGAGTGTTCATCCAAAATCTCCATTTTCCTTGACAAAAACGCCATCTCAGTGTGAAAGGAAGGCCAAAACGGAAAGAAAAAGTTGCGTTTTCCAATGAAAATGTATTGGTGTGGACAAGGCCTGCATTTACAAACATTTGTGAAAAAATGGGTCGTTCTGAAGAACTCAAGTGTGGTAATGTGATAGGATGCCACCTTTACAATAAGACAGTTTGTGAAATTTCATTCCTGCTAGATATTCCACACTCAACTATAAGTGGTTTTATTGTAAATTGGAAGCATTTAGGAACAGCAGATCATGTAAAGTCACAGAGCGGTGCGGAGCAGTGGAAACTTACAGTATTCTGTGGAGTAACAAATCAGTCTTCTCTGTTTGTCAGTCTGATGGGCAAGTCAGAGTTTGACGGATGCTGGGAAAATGTTACCTGCGTTGCCCACAACTGTGTTGTGCCAACTGTAAAATTTGTTGGAGGAGGGCTAATGGTGTGTAGCTGTTTTTCAGGGGTTGGGCTCGGCCCTTTACTTCCAGTGAAGGGAAATCTTAATGCTTCAGCATTCTAAGACATTTGGGACAATGCTATGCTTCCAACTTTGTGTTGAACTTGATTATCCTGCAAAGAGCCCTGAATTCAACCCCACCAAACACCTTTGGGATGAATTGGAATGGAGATTGTCAGCCAGGCCTTCTGATCCAACATCAGTGCCTGACCTCACAAATCCACTATTGGATGAATGGGCAAAAATTCCCACAGAAACACTCCAAAACATAGTGGAAAGCCTTCCCAGAAGAGTGGAAGCTGTGATTACTGCAAAGAGGAAACCAACTCCTTATAATTGTGTATGTATTTAAAATGCGCCGTCATTAAAGTCGCTGTTAGTGTAGCGGTCAGGTGTCGTAATACTTTTGTCCACGCATACAGTAAAAACGTAGCGTTCATTTATAATTCTGTAAACAGAACTTTACCATCCATTGATGTGGATGCTAATATTTATAGTTATCATTATTTGTGTGAATGGGCCTTAAAATTGTGCAACATCCTACTGTTACATGTTAGTTCCTGTTAGTTCCTGTTTGCTCTTATTTGTTTTGTTTCCTGTTCTCGTTATTAGTTAATCATCATTCGTTCTGTTTCACCTTTTATTAGTTTATTAATCATCTAGTTTGCTCTTTTGTTTCCATTCCTTTATAAGCCTTCAGTTTCTGTATGTTCTTTGTCTCAGTTTAATGTTGTTAAATGGAAATAGTGTGTTGATGTTTATTAAAAACTCCTTTTCGTCTACTTTGTTGTCGAGCGCTTTATCTACAAGCACGTACCATTACAGAATCCAGGACCCGAACTAAGTATGGAGTTCGCTGAACGCTTCGCCGCCCTGTCCCGAAAGGATCTCCCACTGGGGGAGTTCGCACGGGAGTTTAGCGGGCTCGCCATGTAGAAGGGGTTCGACGACGCAACGCTCAACTCTTTGTTCTGGATCGGGGCCAACTACCATTGCCCTGTGGACCTCCCAGACACCAGCAGACTCAGATGGAGGGAAGGGATCCTCCAGTGTCTGGAGAGTGTCCAGCCCCAATCCAGAACCAGCCCGCAGGCTGCAGCTCTCTCCAGACCGCCGTCCGCGGCGAAGTCATGCCCGCCGCCGATCACAGCCACCCCGCCTTTCGCGGGGAAATCAACGCCGCCGTCCGTGGCTCCGAAGTCAAGCCCGCCGCCTTTCGCGGGGAAATCGCCGCCGCCGTCCGCGGCTCACTCAAGCTCAAGCCCGCCGCCTTTCGCGGGGAAATCGCCGCCGCCGTCCGCGGCTCACTCAAGCTCAAGCCCACCGTCCACGTCTCACTCAAGCTCAAGCCTGCCGTTCGTGGGGAAATCACCGCCGCCGTCCGTGGCTCACTCAAGCCCACCGCCGTCCGCGGGGAAGTCAAGCCCACCACCATTCGCAGCTCACTCAAGCCCACCACCGTTCGCGGCTCACTCAAACCCGCCGCTGTCCGCGGCTCACTCAAGCCCTGGTGGTATATGAGGATATGTATCCAGCCCCAGAGCTCGCTCCAGGATGCTCTCCTTCGTCTCCGCTGGTCCCAGCCAGCTTTGCTCCTCGCAAGCGCCCTCCAGAGCCAGCTCCTCGCAAGCACCCTCCAGAGCGCCCTCCAGTGTCCGCTCCTCCAGAGCTCCTTCAATTGCCCGCTCCTCCAGAGCACCCCCCAGAAGTTATAATTCACCCCAAGAAAATTTTGGGGGGGGGGGGGGGGGCTGGGCATATATCCATGGCCATAGTGGCCGGGCTAAGGGCCAAGGCCACGGAGGCGGATCCGCCATGGCCCCCCAAGTCTCCTTATCCGCCATGGCTCCCGGGTCTGCCTGATCCGCCCTGGAGGCCTCCTCTTAGTCCCTGTTCTGCACCAGCCTCCAGGGCGCCCACCCTCCCTCCCTGGTGGAACTGTTACGGCGCAGGTCGCGCCTTCCGGGAGGGGGGAGTACGTGTTACATGTTAGTTCCTGTTAGTTCCTGTTTGCCCTTATTTGGTTTGTTCGCCTTTCAAAACAAAAAAGCTACTTTAAAAGCAAACTATTATTGAAAAAATAACCTAATTAGGTATTTTTACACTTTTTTATGATTTATTAGAAAAGAAATCACTACATTGCTACTTACTAATATTTGAAAAAAAAACTTTTGTCCTCCAACACAAAGTCAAGTTATGCAACCAACATGCAGAAAAACATAAAACAGGAAATTATATCATACAGAGGACCCCTGCAGACACTCATGACTGTGTGTCAAGGTCAGTAAGTCTCTTAAAATAGCAGATAATTTAATCTTTTTATGACAATGCAAAGTCAGTATGACTCCCTATACTTATAAACTTTTATTAAAAAAATATTTTACAATATTTTTGCTTCATCTTAGGCACTCTTATTTGTTTTTGTTCCATTAACAGATAATTCTACCTCTGAGCAGAGAAATCTAATAAGGTGTAGAGAGTGAAATTCAATTTAGTGCATTCAGTTGAGGAGACTGCAGCGATGTCTCGTAGCTTTGCACTGACGTCACAAACTGTGTGCTTATGTAATGGTCCTGTCATTGGATCACTGTGAGTGGGTAGAGTGTTCATGACTGTCTGTGTAAAGCTGAATAGTTAGCGTTAGTTGCCCTTGTCATCATTTGTTCTGGGTTAAGGTAGCGTGGTCAACCACGCCACGCTATCATGAAAAAGAAATAAAGTGTCTCATTAATGTTGACCTTCAGTAACAATGAAGTCTTTATAAACACAGAAGCAGTTCTCATATGGCAGAGTCATTAATCAGCGGCCGCTGCTGAAATCCCTGAGCCGCGGCTGCTCTGTTTACAGGGGCTCAAGTGACACAGGTAATACGCCATCTTTCATGGGGGATGCATGGCACGTGTGAAACGTGTGAATGTACTGACTTAAGGGACAGAGTCATTGGAACTTTTTTTTTTTTTTTAACTTTTCTCTGTCATTACAAAGATTTTTTTGGAGTTTGGAGTTACTTTTAAAAAGTGCACTTTGAGATAATGTCAAATTAAAGGGGTCTTATTATGCTTTTTCACTTTTTGAATTTTAGTCAGTGTGTAGTGTGTATGTTTGGGCATGAAAAAGATCTACAAAGTTACAAATCTCAAAGTCCACTCCAAAGGGAGATATTTCATTTTTAAAAAATCCCTTTTCAAGAACTACAACAAACAGCTCGTTTGGACTACAGCATTGTTTTCCGGGTTTTGTGATGTCACAAAGCGGGCAATTAGAATATCATTAAAATAAATCGGAAATTCAAATGGTTGGGGGGTGGGGAGGGGCGAGGTCGTGGTTAGAACAGAGATTGTCTTAATATAGGGAGATGAGAGGGTCTGTATTACTGTTGGAGAAAGCGTAACGGCTAACTTGGATCATGTGAGCCTTAATAACCAATCACATTACAGCCTTGATGTCATTGAATTTCAGTCAGAGTTGTGCGACACTCAATCGCTGTTTATGGATACCATAGGAATGAATGGGAAGTGTCGTAAGCTGAATACCACTTGTCTCAAAAAGTCTGTGACTTCTCTTATAAAACGCCATTTTTTTAGTTGTAAAAATAGTTCAGTCCAAAAGTATTGTGGGTAAAACATGTTGAAGATTAGCCGATAGGGCGTTGATTCATTAAATGATGAGCTGATTCCTCTAAAAAGCTGTTTATTCAGCATAGTGAAGCCTCTCCTCCATTGACATCCATTCAATAAGAACAGCCTCTGGTCTCCTTTCCCACATACTGCTAGACCGGAAGCGTTAGCTTTAGCATTACGCTTTTCCGGCTAATGGTTGCAGGCTTGCCTTCTAGTGGCTTTGATTAGAACGCTTGGTTGAGTGCATCAGACAAGATGACGACAAAGAAGAAGTGCTGTTGTAGCGTCAAGTTTTGAGGGGAGTCATGAGGGCTGGTTTCGCCAAAAAGCTTTTGGTGAAAGACAGAGCAGTTCCCACTTTGTCGGGACAATCTGCTGTATCTGCATCATAGCCTGTAAGTATGCTGCTTTATTTGTTGTTGTGTGTGTTATTTACATTTCAAAGTATAAGTTGTATGCCGTTTCTGCGATGTAATACATATTACCGTTGCACTTATCTGTACATAGTAAATGCAGTTGTTTTTAAGAGGTTGTTGACATCGTATCTAAAACGTGATTTAGCCAAAAAAATGACAAAACAATAACATTACCACTCTAATATGTCTTGCAATATCAGTGCGTGCAAAGGTTCTGCGCGATCCTCTTGTTCAATATTCTTGGGGTCTGAATCCGGCTCAAATTGATATGGCAATATTGACGCCATCCTTAACTATACCGAAGCAGACGGAACTTGCTTCTTTGGCAAGGGGCGGGGCAATACTGAAACGCCGTCTAAGCTGTTCGCCAATCACAACGCACTGGGACAGCTAACCAATCACAATACATTTCGTTTTTTGGAAGGCAGGCCTTCATCAAACCAGGAACTAATCAAGCTGTTTGTGCCAAGCTGGGGAGAAAGGTATTGTAATAATGTAAATTATGTGAAAAATAATGCGTTTTTCGAACCACCAAGCATGAGAGCATGTTCTAGTACACCCCCAAAACAAAATCAAGACTTTGTAAAAGAGCATAGGACCCCTTTAAAAGTTTGACTTTTAATACTATTTTATGTTTAATCACTGACTAATATACTAAACCAAATGTAAAGACTAGATTATAATTTTAACTTAATTCAATGTTACATTTAGGCCCGGTTTCACAGACAGGGCTTAGACTAAGCCAGGATTAGACCATAGTTCAATTAGGACATTTAAGTAATTTTTATAAACATGCTTAGAAAAAAACATTACTGGGGTGCATCTTGAGACAAAAAAAGGGACTGATATATTTTAAGATCAGTCAGTGCAACTTTATCTCAATTGAAACAGCTAAGACTTACATTTTAGTCTAGGACTAGGCTTAAGCTTTGTCTGTGAAACTGGGGGTTAGAGTTAATCTGAAAGTATATTTTTACCATAAATACTTGTCATGATTTTAAAGTAATCATGAAATTACATATAACAAATATTGTTGTCAGTTGATTAAAAAAATTAATCGCACATTTTTTCTGAAATTAATCACGATTAATCATGATTAATCCCACCTAACATTAAAGTTTTTAAATATACTTTTATATTACAATAATTTCACATGCAATCATCAAATGAATGTAGAAACAACATAAAGACAGTGTATTTTTAATGTTTGTTTAATGGCATCTTTTTATGACTTTAGGCAAGTATCACTGATACCAATACTACCAATGTCTCTAGGAAATTGACTATATCCATTCAACATTACAGTATGAGAGCTATCAATTTGAACATTTATTAGACTTTAAAAATAACTTCTAATTTAAGTGAACAATCTTCACATAAACTCATTATAATAAATATCATATTTACCTGTGCCCTTCAGCAAGTAGGAAATATACAGAAATTGAATAAAGTTATCAACACTAAATTCTAAATTAAATATAGATGAATCCTTAAAGCTAAAAAAGTTGTTGATTTCCTCGTTTTTTCTTTTGTTTGTTGATGAACAGACATCACAGCAGCTGGGTTATTAGTTATTTGGCTGCTATTTCTTTAAGAGCTGCCACTGCTGAATGTGAGACGGATCTGACACGCATGCTTGTAGTTTCATTCATGCTTTAATATGAAATGATACAGGCTACAGTGCATGCCACAGTATTTGTGCGTGCGATTGAAGAGCATGTGCTACGAGCCCAGTGTAATGGATGACAGGACAGGAAAATTAGTTTTTACAGAACATACGTTCTGCATCTAAATAAACACATTTTGTCAAGAAAACGAGACAGAAGCAGCAGTTGTGAGTGGGGTGGCCAACCCTAGCTCAGCTCCTGCGTTAAATATTTTTAACGCCGTTAAACTAGAAAGCTTAATCGCGTATGTTAACGTGCTAATTTTGACAGCACTAATAACAAATGTACTTAATGTACTCCTGCTTAAGTGGGTCAAAAAACTGCATTTAATTTAAATTTAAACTATAATATATTTTCATTTAATTGCAGTTAACTACCAAATTGTCTGAAAACATTACATTCTGAGTTTTGATAATTTTACCATTTTGCACCCATATGCATCTATATATTTTCCGCTGTTTTGTTGAGCTATTGAAGTAGGTAGCCTGCATATCCAGACCTCAAAGTGCATAATTAACTATGAATGTGAATATGAGCCTAGTTGTTCTTTCTTATTTTATATTTATTTATTTTTTAATGAATGTTTTCATTGTGTTCTTCTGATTTGATTGGTCCAGTGACGATGGCTCCACACCCCGTCATCGTGTGTGTTGAATACACTTATCTTTCATCTCTGTGAATGAAACAGATGCTGTGGGTTTTAAAGCTGAACGGGATGTCTCGTATTTCTCAACGTAAGCAGTGAGCACAGCGCTGACACCGGATATAATGAGTGTGTCCAGAGGCGTCAGGGATGCTGAGAGGAGACACACTAACTCTGTGTGTGTGTGTGTGTGTGTGTGTGTGTGGATTTGCTGACTTCTAAATGAGGCATTGTATTATTTTGTAGAAAGCATTATTTAACCTTTATCTCAGAGTCACCAGCCACACACGTACATACTGAGACACTTGAACTATCCCTTTATATATCTAGATAGATCATCCAAAAATGAATTTTCTGTCATTGTTTACTTGTGAGTCTTTCTTTCTTCTGTGAAATGCAAAAAAAAATATGTTCCCATTCTCTTTTACATGCAGCCAAGAGGGAATAAAGCTTCAAAAAGCACAATAGAAGTATGGTTCATACAATTTGTGTACTATAATCCAAGTCTTTTAAAGCTTTGTGTGAAAAAAGTGATGACCAGTTTATGATTCTTTTCAGTGGATTTGTTGATTCTGAATTGGTCTGAATGATTCATTCATACATCAGACTGTTTTGGTTCTTGATTTTAACTCATTTAATGTCTTTTTGTTTTCTATGGAAGAAAGTAAATCATATGGGTTTAGAATGACACGAAGGGTGAGCGAATGATGACAGAATTATTATTTTTGGGTGAACTGTCACTTTAACATGTGTTTGTATGACTGCATGTGTGTTGCTGCGAGTCTTATGAACCCCAGACGGAGTTCAGTGTCATGAGATTCCATGTGCTTTTCACTGTACATTAGCATCTTGTCATGTATGCTACTAACTGCTGAATTAATGATGAAACTCTTCCTTGTGTGTGAGACTGAGAAACCCAGCTATTGTTTCCAGCCCACAGAGACAAAGGTGCCACTTTTAGATTCTGTATAGGCAGAACCAAACATTAGTGTTTTCCAAACAGGCTTACAATATGGTAGACATATTGTATATGTTATAAAGCAGTGAGGTTTTGTTCTTTTCATTTTATGGAGAGACAATTACAAAGAGTAGACCCATGAAAAAGATTCAGTTCTTAATTTTTATTTCTATCTTTCTACCTTATTTTTAATGTAAGCGTGGTCATTTTAAACTTGAATCTGTTATGCTGCTTGATTTGTTATCATATTATTTTAATTTATTATCTCACTTTTAATTTATTGTCTTACACATACACACACATCGTTTTTTTGCACAAACAATTTTACCTTTTACTGCCACAGTGCATTGCAGCTAATACTGTAAAGTAGAAGTCATGCACAAATACAGAAACTCACTTCCACATTGAAAAATAAGCCATTTCTTTCCAAGAAAACCAAATTTAAAACCAGATTATAGGGGATACAGTATATTAAAACAAATTAGGTTCAAAATTTCAAGATGGTTAGTAACGGTTATGTTATGGTTAGGGTTTGGTTAGGAGAATATCTCAATTAAATTTAAAATCAGTTAAATTCAATTCAAGATTATTTGTATAATACATTTTTTTTTCAGAGCAGCTTCATAGTAAATGCATGTTTCAGTGTTACAATCAGGAAGTGTTCTATTACTGGTTAGAGATGAGTGTTTGGCATTGCAGGATCATACTGCTCAATTCATAGGGATGTTTTTCTCCTTAAAGGAATAGTTGCTCACTTGCTCACCAATAGATCCTCTTCAGTGAATGGGTGCCGTCAGATTGAGAGTCCAAACAGCTGATTAAAACATCACAATAATACAAACAAGTAATCCACACCACTCCAGTCCTTCAGTTAACGTCTTGAGAAGTGAAAAGCTGTGTGTTTGTATTAGACAAATCCATCAAGACATTCAATCTTTAAAATGTTGCTTTCGGCTAGAATACAAGTCCTATGTCCATTAGATTGCTTTCTTCAGCTAAAAGGTTGTCTCATCTGAGTCAGAAGAGAAATATGCACAGATAAATCATCTACAAGTGAAAAAAGTCCAAAACACACAAATATGTTTGTGTATTTTGATGTGAGAGGGTAACAGGGAAATGTTTTGGATTATGGACTGCTATTTTGGACAGTTTAAAGTTGAGGGGAGATGCTGCAGGTAAAAACACTGTTTTTTCATGCACCTGTCAAGTTTGAGATTTTGGGCTTTGTGGTTTTTCATAAAGTGTTTTTTCAGACTAGTGGAAAGAAAACATCTAAAAGACACTGTTAAGTGTTTCTTTTATAGCACTTTATCTATTTGTGTCAATAGATTTCAGTTACAATCAGGGATGCATGATATTATCGGACTGATATCGGATATATGGGTTTGGGAATTGTGGATGGGGTCTTTAAAACCGGTCTATTCATTTATACTGTTATCAGCACAAGTTGAAGTAGATTCGTTTCTTGTCTCTGAGAGAATATGCGCTGTTAATGCAGCGTTAGAAAACTCCATCCGTTTTTTTACTTTCACTTTCTGTATGTCTGAAGTTAAGACGACTTTTTGTGCGCGCTTCGGGTGTGTGCCAGTAGCGCGCAAGTAACGAATTGAGTTCTGTTTCATTTCTTCTTCTTGTGGTTTTAAATAGCTTGAACCTGTAAATTGGCAAATTAATCTGCGAATCACATGCCGAACGGTGGGGTCTGGACTAGAGGTCGACCGATATGGGTTTTTCTCTGGCCGATGCCGATATTTAGAAATCAGGGCAGCCGATGGCCGATATATGATGCCGATTTTTTGGCCGATATGTTTGGCCGATTTTCTTTCTTTCTTTCTTTTTCTTTTTCTTTTTTTTTTTCCCCTTGACCGATTAATACAATCAGTTAAACGGTTTAAAAAGTCATTTTTTTT